>JALPQI010002889.1:0-79375 GCA_025490895.1 Thaumatotibia leucotreta | reverse complement strand
GATTTTTCTCTATCACTCAAACGAATGCTTCATTAGAGTGAGAGAGACATCATCATCATCATCATCATCATCATGTCAGCCGAAAGACGTCCACTGCTGAACATAGACCTCCCCCAAAGATTGCCACAATGACCGGTCCTGTGCCACCTGCATCCAGCAGGACAACTGCGACCTTCACCAGGTCTTCAGTCCACCTTGTGGGGGGCCTACCCACGCTGCGCCTTCCTTGTAATGTTTATCGAAGCTTCCGGTACGTGGCCGCGACTCGAGGACCTTCCCGCCCCAACGGCCATCGGTTCTACGTGCAATGTGCCCCGCCCACTGCCACGTCAACTTTGAGAGAGACAAGGACCGCAGCGCAGGGCAGTGCGAGCGTGAGTGCCGTGACACCCGCTTACCTACTTACTTAACTGTTCTGTATTTCGTTTTCTATTTGAATCAGTAGATAAAACTGTGGACAATTACTTACCTCTCCTAAACCATTGGTAAATACGCCAATTCATAGTACAATGTTAAATTTAAACAACCATCCACAGACGCACTTCGTGAGTTCGTGCATAAGCCATGGTTGACCCTGAGCCGGAACAACCAGGTCAGCGTTGGATGGAGGTTTCACCTCGGTGATACTAAGTTGTCAAAAACAGATAGATATACATAACCACCAACTTGCCAAAATTGAGTAAAAGCAATATGTTTATTATATACGTCATGTATCTATATACGTCTGAGAGGTCATCACTTAAAGCTAGAGAGTACTAAGTACTAAGATCTCACAGTAACCCTTACAACACTTTTTGAGCAACCGAGTAGTGAGATGTTGGAACAAACTCCCAGAGGACGTGATCTCAGCACAAAATGTGAATAAGTTTAGACTAGTGGTAAGTTTAGATGTGGGCTAGACAAGTAAGTGTGAGTAAGTTTAGATGTGGACTAGACAAGTACATCACATCTACAACTTGACTATGATTATTGTCAAAAGATCACTGTATACAGGCTACATCAGTTTTCTAACTGTCTGCGTGCTTTTTAAATAATAATATAGAAGCCATTACATTATACAAGACTTTCAAATACTTATCGTTGAAAGTTTCCGGATTAGGTACATTTAATGCAGTCCACGAAACAGTCCACCGATGTCCCGTACAAACACGGTTTTTCTCAAAATTGTATGTTTATCGAAGCTCTCTTTCTTAACCAGCAGTCAAAACTTGCGGAAAAAATGTATTAACTAATAACTCTGAAGAAAACTAATAATCGGAATATACACGCGTTTGTACGGGACAGCCCATGAAATGCTCCATTTTCATACATTCCCGAAAAAAACATTTGATTTCTTCCTACAGCTTCACGGCTACTTTCAAACCATTTATATAAGCTTTTACTAAATATTTTGCCAATATCAGCTATCAGCTCACCTAAAAGTACGGCGTTTCTCTAGAAAGATACGTATTCCAATGATTTTCTGAGGTTATCTTAAATCCCTCGCAAGCCCCTGAATAAATAGCTGGACCTCTGAGCCAACTTTTCAAATAATTCCTTTCTATAAAATTAATATGCGTGCGTGCTCAGGCAAGGCTGACCCGTATTAACATTATCTACCAATTTATAAACTAAATTAGATGGCATTATCATCATCATTTCAGTGGAAAGAAGTCGAACGAGACGAGGACTGCTGGACATAAGGCTCCCCCAATGATCGCCATATAACTAGTTCTGCTTGCCTCCAGCAGGTCGTCGACTCATCTTCTGGGAGGTCTACCTTCTACGCTAGTCCAGCAGTTTCTAGTCCCATCGACCATCAGATCTTCTGGCAATGTGCTCACGATGATGGTGACATGCTAACGAAAAGTACATTTTAGAGATCAGGGTGTCTAGCCAACATGCCAACCGCAAACGCTCAGCCACGAAAATCGCAATTGTTATTATCACTATAAGGAAACGTGACGTATAGAGAGTAAACTAAACTATGTTGTCACCGTTTAATAAATAGTAGGTACTAACTAGGGCACACCCTGCCTCCCACCAAAAGTGAGTTTAGTTGATACTTCATTTTTTCCTTAGAGATCATACGCATCTTACGGTAATTTTTTGACAGTTCAGAAAATGTAACTTCAGCTGTAAAACTGCTACATTGCAAGTCTCAATCTACCTCGATCTATATCAAATGGCATAAACTCATTTACACCCATTGTATCCGCTTCCGACCGATTTGAAAAAGTAACAAAACAGCAACGGAGCAGACCCTGCTTTTCCATAATGAAATTCCTTTACCGGCTCCGTTTGGCTTTGTTTTATTTCATTGAGTTGGCTTTTGAAAGCATTTGATGTTATTAGCTCGATGCAATTACTTGACCTTTCTGTTTTGTTATTGGTCTAAAATAAACGCAAGAGCCAACGAAAATGAGTTGTATTGTATTGTCAACCTCCGTAGCCTAATTGGTAGTGACTCTGGTTACGAAGCTGCTGGAGGTTCTGGGTTTGAAACCAGGGCATTATTTGTGTGTTTATTTACAACAAATATTTTTTCCTTAGTCATGGGTGTCTATTTATGTATTTAATATAATCTATCTATTAAATATCTATGTCGTCGCCTAGTACTCTCATTCCAAGCCTTAATTGAGCTTACCGTGGGACTAGGTCGATATGCGTTAGATGTCCAAATATTTTTATTTATTTTTTTAAATTGATTTAAACTTTCACGATTATCACTCGTATTATAACAACACGGGTCTTAACTAATCGCATGAAGTTACTTACGTTTACATCTACCTGCAACGATGGGTGCAACGTCTTACCCGAAACGTCAGGATACTATTAAATGTAAGTTTATGAGACTAAGAATTTGTCATTAAAATACGAGTTACATTGTATTGAAATATTGCCGCTATATATATCATATCAGCGTTACATTTAGAAAATTGATTCATTTATCATTTTGCACTGCACTATAGGCTTTCATATTGTCATATTTCTAGACTTTAGATGCTTTCATAATGTCATATTTCATATCACTGTTCTAAGTCACAAAATGATACATGAATCAATTTCTATGACGGTAGGTATACCTATATTCTTCACAAAATAAAAATTAGTAGGTACCTACTTCAAAACAAGGTACCGGCAATAGAATGTTTTAGTCAGATTGGCACAACTTGGACATATAGATGGCCGAGCGAAGCGAGACCGGATAGGTTTGAGGCGGGCAACCCCACATTTCCGGCCGAGGTATGTATAGTGTTTTTCTCAAACATGCAATGAAATAAACAACAAAAACATCGAAGTAAAAAAGTACAAAGTATTGCATAGTGGCAGAATGTCTTGATGCCTGTACCACAAATTTATGTGGAATGAAATTAAAAAAGAACACTTTGCCGGCCTAGACCTTCATGATTTGTATTAAATTACATTAACGATCTCTTGTCCTAGTCGCACCTGAAACGTCATACTTCGCAGCCTATTATAAGGATCATAGTAACAATATTTCATTGCATCTTTGAGAGAAAGCATTTTTTTCTCTTCAAAAATATAGTTTCAAATAAGATTCTCTATCTTTAAGGCTTTTCAGGTCCCGATCGGGCATGTTCTTTATGGATTTAATCAGAACATTCCAGGCCTCTGTAAATCACTACTCCTTAGATTACATTTATTTGAAACCACATTTTTGTCGGAATCTTAGCCCTATTTCCTGATTCAAAGATAAAAGTTAATCTTTATGAAATACTTAAAAAGCTTTTAATCAATTAAAACTTGGGTCCACGATTCATATTTCTATAATTATTAATGTCAAAATTCCGTAGTTATTACGGTCAATCACCTGCCTGGCCCCAATTTTATCACATTGACAAGTGCTACAATTGTAAATTTACTGTTTCTCTAATCGGGGGCCTCTATAGGCTACAGTTACCCCTTACCATCCGAAGGGCCGTGCGTTTGTTTTCCACTAACATAAAATGTAGTGCAGAAACTTTAAGAAATTACTTTTTTGCGAAGCAAAATTACAATTGTCACAAAAACACGACAATTGTAGCAAAATTTCGACATTATAAGCCGAACCTCATCTCAAGATTTAATGAAAATTGTACTAAACCTTCCGAAAATTGTCACGGGTTCCGGAAAATAAACAGTAGTTTATTAACGATATAATAACGTTATTAATAATAATTTTATGTTGGTGGCAAACAAGCATAATGGACCATCCGATAGTAAGCGCAGCCGTAGCCTACCGCCTGTGACGTCAGTAACAGTGATATTTTACAATTGTCACATTTGTAATTATGGCGAAATAGGCCATTCTTTATTGTTATTCTGTCAAATCATAACCCAGGAGACAAAAATATTACAGTTAGCTAGAAGAAAGTATCCTGCTCTAAATTTTATTGTTTTTAAACTCTGATTTAAGTATGACCCAGGAGAACGTCAACATAACAACGAGTAACCATAGCCTAGTTCGTAGTGACCGTACCTGCGAAGCTGGAGGCTCCGGATTCGAATCCCGAAGGGCATAATTTGTGTATTCATTTGTCACAAATATTTGTTCCTTGGTCATGGCTGTCTATACAGGGTGTATTCGTTAAGTGTGGCCAGGCCATAATTCCGTAAATATAACAGATATCAGAAAACTTCCAACTGATATCGAAAGTGCGTTACCCAACGAGTAAAATTGCGTTAATAACTTTTTCTAATTAGATGGAGTAATATTAAAAAACCTGAGTTAAAACGCTCCCATACTTTTAGTATGACGACTAGCCTTAAAAAATGTCAGGTGTCATAACAGTTAAAACTGTTAGAGATTCGTTATTTGTACGAATACATTGTAATAAAATAATAATACTAACGTTTATGAAATAATTAATCTAATATTTTATCCTTGAATAAAAAAATATTGGTATTAAACTACTCTTTGAATAAACGGTTACGTACTAAATGTATGGAAGGGTTTTTTAATATTTGAGATATTTCTGATTTTATTTCAAAAATGTTATTAGTGTAATTTTACTCGTTGGGTAACGTACTTTCAATATCAGTTAGAAGTTTTCTGATATCTGTTATATTTACGGAATTATGGCCTGGCCAAACTTAACGATTACACCCTATATATTTAAGTATCTACAGTCCATTCAGCCGTAGTTGTCTTATCTAGCAAACAACTTTTTAACCTAAAAGTACACGTTTTCTGTTGTAAACTGCTGTTTCCTTGATTAAAAATTAAGCTACTTACTAATCACTACGGCCGGACTCCACAAACACGGACTCAGGTATTTTGGTATAGACAAATATGGCAGTTTACAACATAAGGCACTGGTCTCACCGCGAGCTACTAAGCTATGAACTATGGGCGATAAACACGAACAAAAGATACGCACTCTCGTATAAATAAAAGAGACACGGCGATACTCGCCCGGCGGTGATAGCTGATAGCTGGGCGAGTATCGCCGTGTCTCTTTTATTTACACGGGAGTGCGTATCTTTTGTTCGTGTTTATAGCCCATAGTTCATAGCTTAGTAGCTCGTGGTGAGACCAGTGCCTAACACATGTACTTTTAGGTTAGAAAGTTGTTCACTAGATAAGACAACTAAGCATGAATGGATTTTATGTGTATTTATCTATTGCATGTATCGTCGCTTGGTACCCACATCACAAGCCTTAATTTAGCTTACCGTGGGATGTATACGGCGGTAATAGCTGATAGCTGGGCGAGTATCGCCGTGTCTCTTTTATTTATTTATACGCGAGTGCGTATCTTTTGTTCGTGTTTTTAGTCGATAGTTCATAGCTTAGTAGCTCGCGGTGAGACCAGTGCCTTACGAGGCATAGGTAGCTGACAACAGCTATGCTATTTTCTTATTCACACATTCGACGCTGCGTTCGTCAACGAGCTCGACGACGAGACAGCCTTCTTTTCGACGTAGGGCGCAGCGCTGCGAAAAACGGTATTCACTAACGTAGAACAGCTCGTCGTCGAACTGTAGGCGGTAACTCTCGACGCAGTGTAGTTCCAGCTCACGCTGCATTCGTCGCCGAGCGCTAGTGTCGTTTAAAGTGCATAAGTGAATACCATTTTTAGGCTCGACGCTGCCGCGGTGCTGACACAACGCTCTTAGCAAGGCGGTTTCCTTAGTAAATAACACTGCAGGTGATAAAATAAAAAAGTCAGATAAGTCTCAGGTACTTTATAAACAATATTTACAATATCTTCGCATTAGTGTAAGCTGATCTTCTCTGCAGTCTCCTTATCTTGGATCTCTTCGATCTCTTCACTCTTCGTTTGTCTCTTCCAGGTGACACTGATGATCTTGAAGGAGGGTATTGCCAATCTGGACACCTTGAATAAACATACATTAAATATTAATACTAAATATGAATTAAATATTTACTAAACAGCTTGCCTGAAGCCATCAGACATGAAAGAATTATAATAAATTCAGGAGACTGTTAAAGAAGCATTACTTGATTGCTAAGTAATGCTTCTTTAGTGGTATGTAGTTATTATTAAGTACAATCAGTTCGATTATAAAAATATTGTCAAAACAATTAATTAAGAGACTGCCGCTCCTACAGTCAAACTGTTGTAACAGTTTTGTGGGACGACATTGTAATTATTTTTATAAAAATTGTGTCAATTTATTCAATAAAATAACAAATAAATAATAAATTAATTGAGCACAGTTATAAAAAAACGATTTTTTGACAATGCAGAACCTTAATACGATTCAGAATAGTACATTACGATACAAGTGCGAAAAAATGAACTTCGAAACTAGAGATAAGTTAAAACACGACCGAAGGAAGCGAAAACACATTTTTTGTACAGATGGTGCCTTTTTTAGGCTCTAGTGCGAGAAGTGGGTCATTTTACGTCAGGTCCAAAACTTCGGAGGGCCACCTGTACTAAAAAACGTCGTACGAGACACGTGCAAAAACGAAATTCGTAACTAGTGTCGATTTAAAACACTCCCTATCGGTCGTGTGTCGCCACTCGTTTTGAATTTCATGATTCTCGCACTTGTGTCGTAATGTACTATTTAAGTACAGATGGTGCTTTTCTTAGCACTAGTGCGAGAAGTGGTTAATTTTTTGTCACGGCGATTGGAGGGCCATCTCTACCAAAAATCTTTGTACAAGACACGTGCGAAAAGGAAATTCGTAGGTAAGTCATGTCGATTTGAAGTGTTCCCTTTTTTTCGTACTCGTATCGTAATTTAGTATTTTAATATACCTACTTAAATGATCATAATTTGAGAAAGTTAAATTATTTTCAAGCAAATTAACGCGTATGACCTATATCATCATGTCGTTACGACAATGACAGTAACTCGGCAAACTCAATACGCTCTAGTTACGCTATAGCCAAGTTAACCAAGTTTACCCTGACGAGGTTGATAAGTCATTTAACATCCATTGCATTATGGCTCCATCTGGCCCAAACTGTTTGTCCAATGAAATTATTAGTCTATGTTAGCGCTTGTAGCCTAGCGGTAAAACGCACGGCTGCTACGCACAGTCGTGAGTTCGATCCCCGGCTCGTACCAATTAGTTTTTCAAAAAACGTGTACGAAATATAATTTGATATTCACAAGTGCTTTACGGTGAAGGAAAACATCGTGAGGAAACTTACATACACCTGCGAAGAAATTCAAGGGTGTATGTGGAGTCCCCAACAAGTACTGGGCCAGCGTTGGGACCACGCAAAATCGGCACATTTGATGTCGAGTAGCAGAAAAAATGGCCAGAATACAACAACAACAAAATAGTCATATGCTAACTGACAACTCGGCTCTAAAGTAGTGAAATGTTTTAGTTCATAATACTGGTTCTTTTATTATCTGGTAAGTTCTAGAAATCGTATTAGATATTAAGCCATCCGCAGCAGAACCAAAGTAGCATCGATAGCTAGCTACTGAAGTGGGCGCACATGTATGTAGAACTGATGGCTGTTGGGGCCGAAAGGAGAGGCGGCTAAGTACCGGAAAACGCAGCGTGGGTAGGCCCCTACGAGTAGGACTGATGAACTAGTGAAGTTCTCAGGAGTCCGCTGGATGAGGGTGGCGCAGGACCGATCATTGTGGCAATCTTTGGGGGAGACCTATGTTAAGCAATGGACCTCTTTCGACTGATATGATGATGACGATAATGATGACTACGTGAAATTATCAGCCTATTTCAGTCCACTTATAAACTTAGACCTCTCCTATTGACTACGCGTATCCCTTTACGACCGAGACAAACATTTTCTAAAATCTTATGAAAAATGTATGTAGATCGTTTTAAATTATCTTCGTATACTTGTAAAAAATAATTAAAAAAATCGAATTGCCTTTTATCATTAAAAAAATCGCATGCACGAAAGTGACGTTCAGGATCTATACGTAAATGCAAGATCTTGCAAATTAGTATGGACATGCATAAAAACATTAATAAAACACATTATTTATGAAAAAACTTCCTATTATAAGCGATCTTATATTTTTAGGGTTCCGTACCACAAGAAGAAAAAAACGGAGCACTCATAGGATCACTGGCGTGTCCATTTGTCCGTCTGTTACAACCGATTTACTCCGACACTACTACTGGGCAGATTGAGTTGAATTTTCGCACACCTATGTAAATTGGTGAGCCAACGATGGATGTCAAACGTAAATAAATGAGTTTTAAATGTGAAAGCTACTTTTATTTTATTTATTTATTTATTTAAACTTTATTGCACAAACAAAGAAAAATGTACAAATGGCGGACTTAATGCTAAAAAGCATTCTCTACCAGTCAACCATTGGGTTAAACAGAGAAAAAACAAAAGTTGGTGCTGAAGAAAGAATTTAACTGATAAACGTTTTTAAAGTCATATTGATATATATTCACATTAATAAAAATACGGTTACATACTATTACTTATATAACATATAAACTAATACATATTAATACAATACATAATGATTTGATGGACAATGCTATGCAAATTCTTCCGCAAGAAAATGTTTGCGAAGCATTCTTTTAAAAACAAGTTTGCTTGGAGCTTTTCGTATGGAGAGGGGAAGCGAATTCCAAAGACGGATGGCCTGAACGGCAAAAGAATTGGACATGAACCTAGTACGGTGAGAAAGAAGAGAAAGTTTCAGCGAGCGGGCGGAACGCAGTTCACAGCCGGGACGGGGGGCGACAAAAGTAAATTTACGTTTAAGGTATTCTGGAGCAGAAGGCTCGTACAAGATAGAAAATAAGGTACATAATATACGAAGTGACCTGCGACGACGGATGGAGAGCCAGTTAAGCTGACGGCGAAAATAAGAAACATGGTCGTATTTGCGCAGGCCAAAGATAAAACGTATGCCATTGTTTACGAGACGGTCGAGTTTGCTGAGGTGCTCCTGCGAGACATTAGTTAAGCACACGTCCGCATAATCAATAATCGGCATCACCAGAGTCTGCACAAGCAGTTTTTTAGTACTCACTGGGAGAAAATTCTTGAACCTATAGAGATTACGCAATGTTCCAGACACTTTTCGGCTGACTTCAGAAGCCTGGCCATTCCATGAAAGGCTTGAATCTACTACCAGGCCGAGATCCTTAACCTTATTAGAGACCGGAATGACGTTACCATCAAACAAGATAGGTGCGACACAAACAGCCCCTAGCTTCACGAGTTGAGGTTGGCTTCCCAGAATAATAGACTGACACTTTGCCGGATTGACACTGATCCCAAAACTACAGGACCATTCAGCAATATGGTCTAGGTCAGCGTTGATGAGGGAGCTGCTATCGTTGATGTCTTCCACTGTAGCCTGGGTATAAAGTTGTAAATCGTCTGCGTACAAATGGTAAGAGCTGCGAAGTTTAGAGGTAATTTGATTGATGAAGACTGAAAACAAAAGAGGGGAGAGGATCCCTCCTTGTGGAACCCCAGACGTCAGTTCGCACCAACATGATAACGAACCACTTGCCCTAACAGCTTTTAGACGGTAAATTAGAAAATAAAAATCAAAATTTTCACTTCATGATTTCGAGAAGATAAAAATGTATTATCAATGCTAATAATAATATGATGAATGGATTAAAGCGACGATTTTTTGGAGTCGACGTGTAATAACCAGTACTATTTGCAATATATACTTTTACTGACTGGGAAAAACGAAGAATCTATAAATTACATTACATTATACATATTCACACAAGAAAAAAAAACGATATTTACTACACATTGAGTTTTCCACAGTAATTCAACAATAGATTTAAAGATGTGAACAGAATTAACGGGTTTTAATAGCCAAACAAGAAAATTTTTGTGGTTAAATACTTAAAAAGCTTATGCTAGAAAGTTCTACGTCGTGCACAAGCAGAATTAGCAGTAATCTCGCACCTAGCTTTAGTGATGATGTGAAGCTTCCGAAGATAGACATAGCAAAGTTTACCGGAATCTATCAAGATTGGACGTCCTTCTATAATGTGTTTTCTTCATTCATCCACGAATAAGCAAAACTTAAGAAGAGTTCAAAAGAGCAACATTCATAATAGCAAGGCCAAAGCAATTCGAGAGATATTAGGTATGGACACCTATGGAGTGCCTAACAAAGATGAAAATACAAGATATTATTAACCCAGTTCCTTGGATACGCTAATTAAAATACGATGAAATATATACCTAACGAATTAGACGAAATATGTGACCAATTCTTCAAAATATATGACTATCTTTCTTGGTTTCATTTTATGAGCAAAGACCGATTATGCATATCCGTGCAAATATTTATGACGAGCTCCGTCCGAACCTACAATTTTGTGCACTTATTATTTACGGACATATTGTTTACACAAAATCACTTAATTTTATTCTAATTTGTGCTAAATAAAAACGTTTAACTCTTTAAGAGTAAGTATCACTCAATAAATAGAATGTTTGTTACCGCAAATATACGAAATTACGAACTTACATGTGCACCTACTCCCACCAAAATACATCGCCATCTTCAACGCTGTCTTGCGACTGACTGATGCGGCCGCCCTAAGGTATTTGCTAATTTTACGTGTCGGCTAGTGTCTGCAGATTCGATCGGTATAGGTTTGAGCTCGAAAATACAATTTACTTGGTGACAGGATTTTTGCAAAGTAATTTGCAGGATTATATCAAACCGGTCGGAAAGGGGTATGGCCGCATTAGGTGGTACCTGCCCGTAATCGCCACATTGGGCAAGCGGAATGGCGATCGCAGTAGTGTGTCTCTGTCTACTATGATGACGCAATATGAAAGTGTTTTAGTAAAAATGTTGGACGTTTAGCCCAAAACATTCACATGTTTCCGACCATTGCATCTAGATGTTTCCCCGCGAATTCCTGAAGTCATAACCAGTAAGAGATACTTATAATTTACGTGACTTGTTCTAGATAAAAAAAAGTTAGGTATTTAATTTTTTATTCATTCTAAGTTATGGCTTATATAAATAGCTTTTAGGACAAATGCCCTCCTAATCCACGCACATCGATTTATTGCTATACCTATGAAGGCAAATACGATTGTGAATATTGAATATCCTAACCGAAACTTCGATATTGGGAGACGAATATTTAGGTTATCAGTTCATACCAATGAGTTTCCCGTCTAGATTTAGCTCCATCTAGAGTTATTTATTACCTACGATGATATCTTAATAACAAAGTACATTTTGATTAGTACTGTGATTTAGTAGTACCTACGTTATATTATTACCTATACTTTTATTTAAACAGACTAAGCTACAATTTTTACCAAAATACCGTAAACTGGGGTTACTTTGAACTTTGGGGTTACATTGATAAAAACTTCTTTTATTTTTGAATCGCGAATATCTCTCGTTACCAAACGCATCCGTAAATTTTTTTTTTTGGTCTGGCAAGAACGATAGTTGTCCTTATTAATTGTTTAGACACACATTAAGTGAGTACGGCCGTTAAAATAGCGAATCACGTATTTATATTTACGTATACTTTTTGCTATTTTTGTGTATAAAATATCTTTTAAACTAACAATAAGGGTAGTAAGGTAAAAGGTTCTCAATTACAATTAACTTGTCACAAGTGTGGTTAGGTATACAAACATAACGTTTTTGGGGTCTTCAATTCAAACTAAGTACTTATAACAATTGTTTTTATTCAATGGGGTGTCTTTGATCACCTACATGGGGTCACATTGATCAGAATCTTACGTATAGTTGGTTATGGTATGTCTATCCATTTGAGTGATTATTTTATAAGAAGATTGTTCTTTCTTCAATGTTTGATTTTTGTTTTTAATAAAGTTGAATACTGAAGTTTTTTTTATAATATTTCGGGGTTACTTTGATCACAAATGTTTGATCATTATTTATTTCCTTAGAAGAAAGTACTCCTGTAAGGGTTTACATTCAATTAACCTCAAAAAAACATAAGGTATCAAAGTAACCCCAATGTCAGTTTAACTTTGATCACAACGTTATATTTTTCTATCTTCTTACATTTTTAAAGTAGCGTTTCAATTTTTTTTACCGAGAAAGATAACAAAAAGTTCATGTTACTATTTTATTTTTTGAATTTTTTTTAGATATGAATGTTTGAAAAAAGTGATCTTTCTAGAATTTTTTGAGATTCGATCTTTAACAGGAAGCTATGCACCTTCAACTCCTTGCTTTAGAATTGAAATTAGATACTAGTCCGATCTTAGCCAAGATGGTTTTCAGTGGGCAAAAATTGTGCAAGTTTGAGTGTCGATTACTCCTAAACTATTCGGTTGAGCGGTATCAAGTAAATTTATATTGAAAGCTTGATTTCTTTCTCATCACGTACATCACACATCTGCAGGTAAAAGTTTGTGAGAATTAATTTATGATTTTATTGTGACATCCTTTCAACTCACCGAAAAATAGTCCGATCTTACCCGAGTGTACCTTATAGAAAGAGTGTACGAGCGTGAGCAGACAGAGAGCAGTCTGACCGCGGCGGTCAAAGCGCGGTCAGACTGCCTACTGTGTGCGTTGTTGCTATAGTCTCGGTACATTCTAAAGAACGCAGAACTCTGAACCCGGAATGCAGAACTCTAGACCGATCTCTGTCTACTCACACTTTAACTTATAGAAAGTAAAGGCGCGTTAATAACGTAGCGGCAGCTCATGGTAGGGATACAGCAAGGGCTGCCAATTGAAGTTCACCGATATGCGGTACATTCGCGAATAAACTGCGGGTTTTAAAACTCCATCACATGCATGAAAAATTTTCTCTCATTTACGTAGGTACCTATTCATAACCCTACGCCAGCTCAGACAACGCAACGGAACCACGCAGTTGTGTCGCCTAAATATTATTAATGTGTTTTTTTTCTTATTTCTATATCCTATTTTTTTAATTGTAGTTTCATGACGCATTGATGTTTTGCTGTAATGTAATGTAAACTTCTGTTTTAATAAATAAATAAATAATAATTATTATAGTTTAGTAGGCCCTGAAAACCGGAACAATCAGCGTCCCGCTCCCGCGTGATCCCTTTGCGGGACTCATACTTTGGGGCCCCAGAAACGAGACGTCCCGCATAAAGCGGGACAGTTGGCAACCCTACTGTTGGCACCTCTTAGTTACTGCGCAAGAACTTACTTCTCAATGTCGGGCAACACATGTCCTTTGCACCGTGCTTCCCATTTGGACCAATACTTGAAGCCTTCCTGCTCGAAGACTTTTAAAGCGCAGACGCTGTCGTCCCTTATGTCATCGTCCAATAAGGCTGAAAATAGAACATAAAGTTTAACAGTACGTATAGTTTACACAACGTTGCATAAAAACCTGTTCGGTTTGCACCATGAGGAGTTTTTTTTTTCTATATGAGCGTATTTGTCTTGTCAACAAGGGAATATATTTACTATGTTTCGTAAGAGAAATAATCCCTATCGTCAAAGTGGTAACAATCTCTTTTGAAAAGTCACTCCTCAATTGTAGACTTGAGAATTTTAGACCAATAATTATGAACTTGGCCGTATGGTGACGGCAGAATGAGTACATTTGTCACCACCCCAACTCCTCCTGCGGGTGTCGTAAGAGTCGACTAAGGGATTGAAGTGTCACTGACCATATTTGATTAAAGATTGATGATGGGCAGCAGCGTCATCATAGTGGACACATTACTGCGATCGCCAATCCGCTTGCCCAGCGTATACGCATAGTTAATAGGAGAGGCCTACGTCCAGCATTAGACTATCATAGGCTGATGATGATGATGATGAATTATGAACTGGGGTGGCTACCATGATCTCTTAAATGCGATTCAGTTTCGGTACTGCTTACCAGTTTTAGACAGTTATTCTATTGAACAGACACATATCGATTCAGATTAGGTCCGAAACTGAATCGCTTTAGTAAATCTTTAAAAAAATTATTGCTTATCCCGTAGGCACTGTAGTGAACATTCACTTTTTCCATGACATTTCAAATATATAATTGAATATACCTTCACATGTGATGTCACATTTACCGCCTTTCTTTCCTTCCTTGCACCATTCGCTGCCAATCTGCCAAGAAAACATTAAAAGAAAGTTAATACGAGTACTCGTATTCGCCATCACAAAAAAAAACAATAAAGACACAATGTGTCCACAACCGTCAAGTCGATCATAGAATAGAATAGAATATGTTTTTATTGTCTAACTATGTTCATACAAAGGTGTTATTTTTTACATTATAGAATATGTCTTTATTGTCTAACTGTGTTCATACAAAGGTGTTATTTTTTACATTGTCAGTTGCCTGCAAAGTGCATATCCTCATGAGACCCAATGTGCATTACAAGTTATTGCAATCCTATTTGAATCTTTCATGAACCAATTAAAATAGAATTTCTTTTGTTTCATTGTTTTTGAAACAAACTAAATTCATACCAATTTATATATAGAACAACGTTCAAATTAAAAATAGAAAAAGTAATAATGCTGGGCCTTACGAGAATGTGTCAAAACCCCATTCTCCTTATTTTCGTGATCTCTCTCGTCGTTCTTTGAATAGCTTATGCCCTGGTTTTTCTGACCGGCGGCCGGCGACCGACGCGTGTCCGCCGCCGACGACGTTCGAATGTTTTGTTCGCGAATGTTTGAGGGTGGTTTCTCTG
Organism: Thaumatotibia leucotreta; assembly: GCA_025490895.1. Classification (NCBI taxonomy): domain Eukaryota; kingdom Metazoa; phylum Arthropoda; class Insecta; order Lepidoptera; family Tortricidae; genus Thaumatotibia; species Thaumatotibia leucotreta. Next base: position 64,286 of record JALPQI010002889.1, on the reverse strand, counting down.
ACACGTCGTCGGTTACCCGCTGCCGGCGACGTTTCAGAGAAACCAGGGCCTTAGAATTTACAACATGACGGGCAGAGTTGAGGGCCTGAGCTCACGACAGGTCACCCGTAGTGGACCTGTAGCCGTACCATGAGTTGGAAAGTAAAGGATACGTTAGGTTTTACTCGATACGTAATTCATTCTGTCGCGCTCGCACTAACACATTGGAGCGAGCGCGATGGCCGAGATCGAGTAAAACCTAACGTTACTGATACTTGCAACGTCATAATCATAATACTGCAGGCAGCCGTGCATATGCAGGTAACAGAAGCTTATGGAAGAGACTGGTCAGCAGCATTAGGCCATGATGTCACAAATCTCGATATTAAAGGAACGACTGGATGCTTAGCCAAGTTGCCAATCGCTAACGCTTAGTAGCGTATCGTAGTTTTCCCTCTCTGTCACTCTTTCATATTAGTGCGACAAAGACAGTTAGCTGCCTTTCGTTTACGATTGACGATTAAGCGGTAGCAATTGGCAACTTGTCTAAGCACCCTGATTATGATGTGTTGATAATGGGGAACCCGCGGAAACTATCGCCTTTTTCGTTCGTGTGAATCCTATTGTTTTTAAAAGGTTGGCAACTCGCACGTGTTACCTCAAATCGTTTTATACCTGCTATACGGTCGCATCTCAAAATGGAATTGTGTGATAAAAGTGACCATATTGTCTTGCTTACAATTGTATTAACGAAATGGAGCCGTACAGCAGGCACACGACGAAATGTTAAGGGCGTTCATAAACTTCGATAAGTGCATGGTATCAGACGGCCCGTACGCTACCTTTGTATAAAAAAAAAACATATTTTGTATCTTACTTGGAACAATCCATAATACTTTCTCCGCGCAGACTTAGTGACTAAAGCCGCAGTGTTTCTATCGCTCTCCTGCTCTATCAGGCAAACCCCTGTAACAAAGAAAAGGACAAATAAAAAAAATAATTTCGTGTAATAAGAACGTATGACATGTATAGCATATTTATAAGTGGATTCGTTCGACACATATTTTTACACTTGACTGTATACAGCGTGTGTCAAATGATACGGGCGAATATTTTAATGCCGATTACTATCGGACCTAGGGAACCTGTTTACATAAATTTCTTTAGGAAATTAAGCTATTGATTTTTTCATACAAAATAATTGAGCACGCAATGTATTGCATCCACTGATAGCCACATTAATTAACTTAGACGAGTATCAAACGTCATACGAATGTCATGTCAGTAAAGTTGGACGGCATACATTGCTGGTGGGTTGCACTTTAGAAAAATCATTACACCTAATTAACAGCAAAATTTAACGAAATGATTATCTTATACAATTCGTATAGGATCAGATATTATAGGTGGATTAATTATTCGCCCGTATCCATACACACGCTGTATATACACGGTGGAATTTAATCGGTGAACAGGAACCCATTTTTCTAATTCAGTAATCGATGGCGGTCACGTTTATGTAGTACTTAAGTGGAACCAAGTTATTTTTTAGCATAATTTTTTTTTATGTTGAAATTAAAATTTATTGTCACCCTACTAATGGTTTAGTCTGAAAAGTTTAATACCTCTTTTCAAACTATCAGCCATAGAAACTTAAAACATAAATGAGCAATAACCACTCACATGTTTTAATTTTTGCGATAGACTCTATTCCTATTTAAAATAAGAGCGATGCATGGCTGATAGTTTGAAAAGAGGTATTAAACTTTTCAAACTAAACCATTAGTAGGGTGACAATAAATTTTAATTAAAGTTTAATTTCAACATAAAAATTTGTTATGCTAAAAAAAAAACTTGGTTCCACTTAAGTACTACATAAACGTGACCGCCATCGATTACTGAATTAGAAAAATGGGTTCCTGTTCACCGATTAAATTCCACCGTGTATATACAGCGTGTGTATGGATACGGGCGAATAATTAATCCACCTATAATATCTGATCCTATACGAATTGTATAAGATAATCATTTCGTTAAATTTTGCTGTTAATTAGGTGTAATGATTTTTCTAAAGTGCAACCCACCAGCAATGTATGCCGTCCAACTTTACTGACATGACATTCGTATGACGTGTATTTATATATGTAATATATACATATCGAGTGCTAAAGGATCACAGGTGGATGTTATCTATCGGAATTCATGGGAAGACTTCAAGAATCTAATTCAACTTCAAGATAACGCTTGTCAGCCTCTCATCTTTATCAATGCGATAACAACGTAAGTACTTTTTCTAATATCTGCAATAAATATCTGCAAACACACAGATTGGAAATTACGAGAATTGGAAAAAGTATGTTTCCAATTCTCGTAATTTACAAAGGGCATTGAGTAATTTTGGTACCCCCCCCCCTTAATACTTATGAAACCTATGCCAAATGATAGTTTCAATGCTATCATTTATTTCATACTATGGCCGTCAAGTCGCAATCGCAGGCCAAGATGGTCTAGACGATTTAATGTCGATAGGTAGCTTAGATATGTATATAATGTGCCTGTGTTATTTTTTTATTGATATAATGATCATAAAATGCATACCTAACGTGTCGTTTTCTTACTATTATAATAAAACATACTACTTAGTCAAATCGTTGCCGTACCGCGTTCTATTTTTGCAAAAAAGACCATGTTGGCCCGCGATTTCGACTTGGCGGCCATAGTATGAAATAAAATATGACAGCATTGAAGCTATCATTTGGCATAGATTTCATAGGTATTGAGGGGGGGTACCAAACTCCATACTAAAGTGCCCATGGTCCTTTCATTTTTTTTGCCAACAAAATTACTTTTTAGGGTTTCGTACCTCAAACGGAATAAACGGAAACCTTACAGTATCACTCACGACGTCACGACTCTGTTCATCTGTTAGTCCCTCAGTTACTGCCGATTTGCTCCAAAACTACTAGACCGATTGAGTTGAAATTTGACACACATATGTAAGTCGGTCACCCAAGTGACGGATATGAAACGGAACTAAATGAATTTTAAATACGAGGGGTATGTACTGTGCTATGGAGGAGTAAATTAGAAAATAATATAAATTATTGCAAACTGTATTATGAGCATTCCATGGGCTGTCCCGTACAAACGCATGTATATTTCGATAATTTGAGTTTTCTTCCGAGTTATTAGTTATTATATATATTTTTGAGTCATTTTTGACTCCTCTAGTCACGAAAGAGGACTTTATTTCCATAACGATAGAGGCGTGTTCAGATATTTTTGAGCGCTTCGGACGCTACGATATATATGATGGTAGCTATACATACAAACGCCGTCCAGTCGTTTAACAGTTGTCTGTAAAAATCATTCAAGAGTCACCACAATGAAATACGGGGAAACCCGTCGAAGGCGTGACGGTGAAACGCAATTTTGTCATGTAACATGGACGTATAATTCTCGTGTACTGCCACGGACGTGACAACCAGTGTAACGTGACATCTGAAACCAAAACCGGCACTAATTCCATTCCATAGGGGCATTCCAGAAAAATGTCGCTTACGTGACGCTTATACTATCCATGGCATCTACGTTAAATAAATGCTCAAAGATTTCTAATTTGACTTTATTTTGAGAATATGATTTCTAATTTTGAAACTCAAAAAAATATTTTTAGAAATCGGAAACTAATAAACTAAATCGCATTTAGATCGTGGTATCTCGTCATTACTCTTAAGCGTTCAGAATTCCTATGAGGAAAACAGTGAACGACAAAAGAACAATAGGTTCACTTTGCCTAATTCCAGCGTTTCCAACAATTTAACGAATCATATCACCGGTTGATGACTCGAAGCGGAACATAATACACAATAGATACATTTATGTATGGTGTATGAGATTGTACCTTGTCATTGTGATTTTAATGTAATCCCTTCTTGCTTATTGACTGTCACTGTGACACAGTACCAACACAGTACGTAACGGTGTAATCGAATTGTTAAACCTAATCAATTTTACACCATCAATGGATTAAGCAAATTTGATGAATTATGTAATATTGTCATTGTGACGCCAAGGAAAATAATTGTAATGAAAAGACCAAAACCAAAATGTACCTATATATCAATCTCAAACAAAAAATATAAATAAAAATGTCTCAACAAAATTGATTTAATTGCTCATATTGCACTTACCTCAATTTTAGATTAATTAAAATGTCTATGGCCGCATTTATGTGCATAGACTAAATCTAACTAATCTACTTAACCTAACCTAACCTATATCTAAGATTGGCCCCTGTGGCATTGTACCAAGGATGCTGGCGGCATTTCCTCGCTGTATCGCAATATTGATGCATGTGACGGCAGTAAGAAAACATTTGTCAAAACCCCAGCTCCTCCTGCGGGTGTCGTAAGAGTCGACTAAGGGATTGAAGTGTCACTAACCATTATTTGATAAAAGATTGATGATGGGCAGCAGCGTCATCATAATGGACACATTACTGCGATCGCCAATCCGTGGCGATTATGGGTGTTTACCTCCTAATGCGTCTATTCGCATATATATTACGAGAGGCCTACGTCCAGCAGTGGACTATCATAGGCTGATGAAGTGTGATACACGCGTTAAGGTGCGACCACACCGCAGCTTAAAAAACGGTCACGATACGAAATCGCAGTGACGCGTCGTATGCGTACCGTTTTTGACGCATGCTCCCCCAAACCGCTGCTTAAAATACGCTGACGGTACGAAATTGCAGTAACGTGCTTCACGCGAATCTTTTTTGACGCAAACCTTCCAAAATACACTCCGTCAAAATCATGCTTCAAATACCTAAATAACATATTAAGTAGATTAACTGCAACCATCACAGCAACATGTGTATGTCATCTGATGAGGAAGAAGCTCTTCTATTAGCATTAGAAGCTGATGAGAATAACAGGTTGGTTATTTTTAAATTATTTAACTTTCCTGAGTATTCGTAAAAGTGTAATAAGTAACATTTTTTCATTTTTAAATTTTCATACTCCGAAGCGGATTCTTTTTCAAAAGTATAACAGATACTGCAAGTGAATTTTCCTTTAGTTGGATGATTTATTTTCAAATACGAAGTACATTATTTGTAAGGTATGAGAAATAAATGTTAGCTAATAATACCTCGGTAATATTCATAATTTTCCATTATGTATAAATATTATGTTTTAAGGTTCCGTCGGTCTATTGAATAGTGTATTTTCCTTGAGGTTGTAGAAAAAAATTGAGCTTAAAAAATGTATCGTACATATACAACATCCTTAAGTACTATCCTTTCGACTTTCGACTTGAACCGACTTTTTGCTGTCAGTTTTCAAAAGTAAGCTTACTGTCCATTTATACTTTTTTGTTCACCTAACAGTTATTGGGAAAAAATAAAAATGTCAATCATTCGCCACGAAGACATTAGTTAATCTTAATAGTAGACCTAAGAAGTTTCGTAAGTCGAATCGACTTATTTGTTTATCATCATTGTATCAATAGTAACACAGTAGTGGAACATAATTAGCGAATTATATGAAATCGAAGATGTATTAATATTAAAATTATTATTAATACCAAAACATATTTTTGTCTTTTTTTGCATTCAGATTATTTGATGTGCTAATCAGTATTTTTGAATGGTCGGTTTAATGATTTCCTTTTTTAAAAGGTACCTATGTCTAGAATCTGATAATCTCTATGTGAAAAACGAAGTGTTACCGACAATAACCGAGAAACCCCGATTCGCAAATCTTGGCGTAAAAAACGCTGCATTTACGAATCAGTTGCGTCTTTTACGTCACCGGTGTGGTGTCTCCCATAAGATCTCCGTGTAATATTTCTTGCGATTTTTACGCAGATCAATTTACGGTGCGTCAGCGTATTTTAAGCAGCGGTGTGTGGAGCATGCGTCAAAAACGGTACGCATACGACGCGTCACAGCGTCAGCGTATTTTAAGCTGCGGTCTAGTCGCACCTTTAGGAGGTAAATGCCCATAATCGCCACGCTGGACAAGCGGATTGGCGATCACAGTAGTAATGTGTCCACTATGATGACGCTGCTGCTCATCATCAAAATCTTCTATCAAAGAATGGTCAGTGACACTTCAATTCCTTAGTCGACTTTTACGACACCCGCGGGAAGAGTTGGGGTGGTGACAAATGTCTTACTGCCAGTTTATGAGCTCCTAATGTGTAACGCGAACCTAATAGGTGTCTAGCTGTGGAAATGGATACATAAATAAATATTATACCTTAAGTATAACTACCGTTCAATGATTGTGCTGCATCATATCCTAGCATTATTTTTACTCAATAAGAAACTATAAACACACGCCGCTTAAGTTCAAAATAACCTTATTATCTTTCATTCTACATGTATGTACTTGGCAGGGAATACAAATTGATTATTTACGGCGGATTTACGCTACAGTTTTGAATTACTCGTGTTTTGATCCATGTTTAAATAAATAAATATCACTGAACAATCACATGTGTTAACCAGGCAACATTTTTAACAATAAACCAGAAACCGACAGAACCCGCTAGGCGGGCAAGGACGTGAAATTCAATGGCGCACGCCGCGAACCCGCAAGGCGGTCGACGCTCAGGGTTGTGCTAAATCACTTTCGTATAAGTAATAAAGCTATAATGCGTTTTGCTTAAATAGACTAACGAAGTGTGCAATAAAGATGCATCTCTTATATGAACATTTCACGAGTGCGAAAAAGACAATAAATGAAAAAAATTAGGTGCGTGTAGGGTTGTGCCATATGTGGCCCGTCTAGCGGATACGCCGGCATCTGGGCAAGTTTATGAGGGGGTTCGCGGTGTCGAAAGTGTTAAATAGACTGCCGAGTGTAGAGGCCCCATAAAGTGCACTGAAGGATACCCGCAAGTCCCAGGAGTCCGCTTGATCTGCGTGCAGATGACACAGGACAGGTCATTGTAGAAATAGAAAATAGAAATAGAAACATTTACATTATTTGAAAAATCTAGTATCGATTCAGTGACTGTCCAAAACCAACGACTCGTTTCATTTTCAATTTCGTCGCTGGAAAATATTCCCCGAACAGTCGTCTACTGAGACGCGCATAAAAGTCTGCATATTTCGCTGGTGTACGAGTTCATTTTAGTTCCTTAGAAGCAAATGGTCTTATAGTATGCATCTGAATATGCAGATTGCCTGTATGTATCTAGATGGTAGAAATATCTTGTTATCTTTAATAGTATTATGTCTGAGCAAACGATCAATGTTGCTTTTAGTTTTACAGTTTGCTGAGATATATCGTGTATTTATTGTTATCGAAAGAGCATGTTACCTAATATGAGTGCGAACTGATATTCATATTATATTTAAATGCAACATGAATATACACTTCAATCAAATGGAATTAACAGAACATCGCAAAAGTGTATTATTAGTCTCCTTTATTTAATTGTTTTCTTAGATTAGGTATTTTAAAATATGTACATAAAATAAAAATACAATACAACATATAAAAACTTTATGAAGAACCTAATCTAGGGTGCCACCGGCAGAGAGACGAACCGACGGACTATCCACGCCGTTATTATTACCTCGTGGTACGTTATACAGGGTGGGACGGAACGACGATCTTTCCCGCTACCGAGAGAGTCTACCAACCATTACGATGAACTTTCAGTATGGGACCAACATCGAAAACGTACAAATATGGAAAATTGACTTTTCCATACTATTGAGCTCTAACTAATCACTCACTTTGTATGAGGGGTTAATTTTTTTTTATATTTCTATGTTGGTCCCATACTGAAAGTTCATCGTAATGGTTGGTCGACTCGGTCGGTAGTGAGAAAGATCGTCGTTCCGTTCCACCCTGTATATTAGCCTCTGAAGTGTGCATGTAACTTCATTACTCAGTGAATATACCAAAAAGCTAAAGTTGTACTACGAGTATTTAATACCTACTTTGAAAAATGTTCCTCTTCAAAAATAAAATTATTAGGTACAACGTAAAGGTACATTGGGTAATAGTATTTTGTGAACTTAGTGTATACCCGCCGTTCTGGCTCTCATCCTTCAGTAACTAACCATTTTATATATTACATTATGCAACTGTAGAAACAGTTTTCAAATAATGTAGTGTCGTGTCTTTAAAATACAGTTAGTTTTCGACAGTAGATAACAATTTTTTGAGTATGTAGTGTTTTTGCTTTAAATTTAAGGAAAGCTTATAAGGTAAATTATAATTTATTTCTCTAAGGTTCCCTCACCCTTACCATTTCATTTATTGTGTAAGAAAACGAAAATAATTATGTATTAGTTAACGCAATTCGATATACCACGCAACTTTTATTATTGTCTCTTGGACATTATTAACACGTCAAATTTAACGGGAATAAACACGAATACCATGTATTCGTATACCGTAACTTACTTTTCCTAACTAGTGCGCAAAAACGAACTTTGCGCACGCTTCCCGCGCGGTAGTTTCTCTTGGCCCTAACACGTGCAAAAACTTTTTTTTGAAATGTGCTATTTTTATTCTATAGTAGTGCTCTAGTATTTTTTCTAGTCTTTAAATAGTATCAGTTTTCACCAGTAAGCATCTTTTGATCAACAATCTCGTATTTTGTGTTAATCGTGCTGGTGTACATTTACCTAAATACATTATTATTATTGTCTTGCATTCTGTGTTTTGACTTGTTATTGCATTTATCGTTGACCTCTTACAATGAGTTTCTTTTAACTTATGTATGAAATAATAATTAATATGTTTAACTTTAGTTTTTAGTACACCTTGGACGTTGCGACTTTTCTTTCATGCATTATCTGAAGATTCATTACATCCGTCCGTCCTTCCGTATGGACCGATGTCATAGATATATTTTTAGAGCACTTAATAGATTTATCCCGAGGTAATAAAACCCGTATAATTCGGTTGTCACATCAATCATAATCACTCAAGTTTATTTTTATAAGGTTATGCTTTTGTGGTCCACTGACCTTGGTATACTAAACTTGAACACTTTCAAGTTTAGTATAAATATGAAAACTATTAAACCTCCAAAAATAGAGTAGAAAAAATTGTATTAAGCAAATCTATGCCGAATTAACCCTTAATGTATATGTTATTCAACACTTTGTTTCTAGAATGTACAGTTGACACGACGTAAAGAGACACTGTTTCAATACATTGCAACTTATGTGATTTCTTTTGCAGCCTTTTGGCATTCTGAAGCTATAGTGTGGGTTTAAAACAAGAGTGAAAAGGAACCTTCTGGGCAAACTCACTTCATCGTAGGCCGCGTCTCTGCTCTCGCTAGGCTGTAGCCATGAGTAAGCCCATTTAATTTTCAAATAATAAAAAAAAACATTAAAAAAAATACCACAAAAAGGGCCCAAAAACCACAACATCATCAGTTGTCAGACGTCTACTGCTGGACATAGGCCACCCCCGGTGCACGCCATGTATAGTTGCCGATTTCTAAGAATGAACTTTTGCCAGATATAAATTAATTCTTATTAATATGAGGGTCAGCCTCACCATTCCAATAGCCTTAACGTCATAATATATATCGTCGGTTGACAAGAAAAACTCAATAAGTAACAAAAACCTACTTGAATTAAAGCTCGTAATTCAGTTACGTAATTCGTAATCAATACTGACATACGAGATTGCTAAGAGTAGTTTTATAGTGAGTTTCGCTTGTCAGCCGACGATATTATTATAAGACTCATTTCTAAACTGGCAAATGTTCATTCTTAGAAATCGGCAACGATAGATAGATTGATAAACGGTTTCATGCTCCTACTGCATGAGAGGCCGTGGTAATTAGTTCTCGATTCAAGTTCAATTGAAACATTATAGATAGCTCACTCGGGAACTTATCACAGTGACGTTATAAATCAAATTGCGAGAAATTGTTTACTACTTGTCATTTTAAATGGTTTAAGAGTGGCCTAAGGTTAAGGCAGTAAGAATACATTTGTCACCACCCCAACTCTTCCTGCGGGTGTCGTAAGAGTCGTCTAAGGGGTTGAAGTGTCACTGACCATTCTTGATAGAAGATTGATGATGGGCAGCAGCGTCGTCACAGTCGACACATTCCTGCGATCGCTAATCCGCTTGCCTGGCGTGACGATTGTGGACTTCCTAATGCCTCGGCCACGACATTGGTCTAAGGCGACCAGCGGCGAACGAATCCATGAGCATCATACGTTTTCCGCTAAGCCGGTCGCCTTAGACCGATGTCGTAGTCGCGGCGTAAGGCGACCGGCGGAAAACGTATGGTGCTCCGTCTCGTCGATCAGCATTCGCTCGCCGCTGGTCGCCTTAGACCAATGTCGTGGCCAGGCCGTAATACGTCTATACGCATAACTAATAGGAGAGGCTTACGTCCAGTAATGGACTGAGATAGGCTGTCTAGGGTTTCAATAAGTTGAATTTAAACGTCTGAGCAAGTATTCTTGAATTACCTACCACATTCTTGCAAAATGCATCTCATACATAAACGAAAAGTCCAACCCCCTTCATTCATAGTCGTCTGCTAACTTAACAAGCCGCTAATAATTATGTGTCCCTTCCGGTCTTAACATTGTGTCCAGAAGAGCAAAAGGGACAAACAATTACTTGTTAAGTTAGCAGACGATTATGAATAAGGGGGCAAGTCTTTACTGATTACCCTACATATTGTTTTTGTTTATCTCAAGTACACTTAGGAGATGTGAAATTTAAGAAAACTTTTATGTCGTAGTTTTATTAAATATTCATGAAAATGTTTTACATATTTTTGTGGAACAACTCAAATTGCTTATTTCTTTTAGTAACAATGCTATGTATATAATTTTAAATATTAGATGTCATATATAAAAGAAAAAGTACCGAAGTTTACGAACGCCAGAGGTGTGATTTGAACCCACGTTCACGGTTTACATAGGTATCAGCCGCGAAAGTTGAGAACGTGGGTTGAAATCCCACCATTGGGTTGGTAAACTTCGGCATATAATATTTTCTTTGGTACATGACATCTAATATTTAGAAAATGTTTTAACAAAATTAAACTAGAACCTAATTGAATATTATTTTTCGTCACACTTGCTGTCTAAGCGCGCCATTGCTTGCAAGCATAGCGGGAGTAACAGAAAAGTGAGATTCCCTAGGGAGTAATAGAAATGTTAATACGTCATTTAGTAATATTTTGTCTTTAAACTTTTTTATTGTTGGCATGTGTGATGAAAAACATTGTATGCATCACGGTCTGTAAGCGGAATACTAACGCGAGTCATTAAAAGCCTCCTAACACTCTCGTTAGTAATTCCGTACTTACCTCCCTTGATGCACAATGTACTATAAGGTAACACATAACATTTGTCTCATAGTAAGTAGTTATTGCACCATAGTTATTTTTAATTTTAGATAGGTACACAATATTCGTGTTTAATAGGTTATAAGAAGCAATAATGCGTTAAAAGTATTGGTTACTGATTACTTTTCAAATAGATTAATTTGATTTGATTAATTTATTAAAGGCAAAACAAGGTAGGTATATATAAAAATGTTCAAAAATAACAAGTTCCAGTCGTACTTTAATCGTAGATTTTTTAGAACGTCGTAATATATTTATGAGGATTCTTTCGATTTTTGCGCCTGCAAATTATTATTTATAAATGATAAGTCTTTTAACTCAAAAATCTCAAAAAAATATTGAGATTAAAATGACAATTGAACTACCTTATTCTGACGCAATTTCATGAAATGCTATGAAAAAAAAACATTTACCTACTAAGAAATAACATATTATTATGAATAATTAATATGATATGATACACTACATAATTTAGCCACAGTAAACATGGGATCTATTGATTCTATCTATTTACTAAGTTCAAATGTCGTGCAACTAACCTCTAACCAAAATCTGTCAAAATGTGCTGTAGCAATAACTAATTTAAAAAAAAACTCACAATTGCTAACAAACGTCCTCTGAAAATTGATCTTCAGCAGTTCCCTCGTCAGCTGACATCGCGAGAACACTTTACCGTCCACCAAAACAAAAGCCAACGCCACCAAGAGCACGCACCGAGCCGCCATCTTTGACGGCTGGCGGCCGACTGATAGTATAGTAAACAGTATTAATGAGGCGCGCGCGCAAGGTATTGCTAAGCGTACGCGGCGCGTGCGATTGCTCGCTGACGATCTGTGGCTTTTGTTTTGTGGTTGTGATTCGTGACTTTTATTCCAATCGCAACGAAGTATCACCCACTCTTTTTAACGTGGGGTTTTCTTACGGTTTTCCTATTCACTTTCGATCTTGGTAAAACATTTTTTCCCAAAATCAATGAAATAAACACCCGCCTAAACTGTAATTGATATAAAATGGTCCTCATTATAGCATAGTATTAGTATACTCGTATTAAGGAAATGTATGTATGATCTGCGGTGTATCCCAAAAAAATACATGTAGTTGCCGATTTCTGAGAATGAACTTTTGACAGCTACTACAGAGTAATCCTTATTAATATGAGGGTCACTATTTTTCCGATAGTCTTACCGTCATATATTATATAAGGTTCATTTCTACAATGTCAAAAGTTTATTCTTATAAGTCGGCAACTGTAATTGTCAAGGGTTTCTGTGGGGTTTTACTACATGTTTTCAGAATAGAAGAAATCAGGGATCGCAACCGGTAATCTGAATACAGGTTTTAAATAAGGTATTACCTGTAATAGCGAATTTCGCTACGTATGTCGGTTAATGTCAAAATAGTGGTATAATCAATATTGGTATTCAAATATATTAGAGGTTTAGCCATTTGACAGCAATACCTGTATAATGAGATTTACCCCTAAATACGATAACCGGTATTAACTGTCAATGTCAGTTCTGTCAGGCCTAGAAGTTGTTCTAATATGTTGATACTATTCTCTTAAGATTATTATGACAAAAAAGGCCAACCTGAATATAATCATAATCCGAAAGAAACTTAATTTCATTAAGTTAAGGTTTAAGTTACTTAAAACAAAAAGGGTTTCCTTAGCGTTTTGCAGGTAAGTGTAAATCGTTTATGATGAGAAAACAGGACAGCAAGTTTTCGAGTGTTATCGCCTTTATTCGAGTCTCATTCTTATAAACGAAGGATAAAGATCTTACGGACTGTTATATCATAATCAGTGACATATTCTTTTCGATTTACACTATGCTAGTGCATATCGTCGGCTGACAAGTAAAACTCACTATAAAAACTGTCACTACTCTTAGCAACCTCTTATGTCAGTATTAAATCAGAACTGAGATAAGAGCTTTATTTCAAGTAGGTATTTGTTACTTAGTGAGTTTTGCTTGTCAACCGCAGGGATCGGAACCGGTTTTTTAGAAAAACCTCTAAATAGCTCAATATTTTTAAATGTTTTACACTCTTTATGTAGTATTCAACATTAACATTAACTATTAACATCATATTTTTGAATTACTCCATTAACAAAAAAATTATAAACCGAAGAACGAAAAAGAACGGAATTCGAACCGTTCTTTTGTATGGAGCAAAAACCGTTATCCGATCCCTGGTCAACCGACGCCGACGATATATTTTCGTTCGTCGGTCGTTTGCCAAAACGTGTATAGCTAACGTTTTGGCAAACGACCCTTTAATCTAATTATTATTAAAATTACATGAGCCTTGTATTTTTCCTATAACCTCCTGCCGCCCAGACCATAAAATTTGCCTGAGAATTTTGAATTAATAATGTAGGAAATAGAATAGAATTTCTTTTGTTTAAGGAGACCTTTTAATAGGCCTCTGGGCGGCAGGAGGAATATATTTTTAATACGTAATTCAGAGTTTTCATACGATTTGCTCAGCATCCAACTCACACATGTGCAGTGTTTTTCTGGTTCTAGTAGCAGACAAATTTACCCAACTTGACAAAACTTCGATGGCGTTGCGGTATGTACATCGAGTTCATAAATAGATGAGCTAATCCAAGCATTCAAAAATAAATGAGCATAGAAAGATACATATGCATTTGAACAGATTTACCAATCAAAAATACATATTACCTGTCATATTTATCTGAGCATGTCTCACATAAATATTATGTAAGCAACTGAAAAGTCATAAAGATCTGTAGGTACTAATATTTTTCAAAATTATATAACTGAAACCAAACTGAAACTCAACAAATATCTACGCAAAACTTTTTTCGTATATTTTGACAACCATCGAAAAGAGTACCGTACTGTCAAATCATAATTTTGTCTCTTTCACTTTACGTGTGACGTCATTGAATTGTCATTAGTAGATACCTATTTGCTTGCGGCTTTTTACCCATATTTGCCGTTTTGTATTTTTGATTGACTTAAAAGAGGTTGTTATCAACTTTAATGACTGCTGACCACTTACAAATTTATAAATGATATTGGTATTTTATTTCCTACCGTGTATAGATAGTAAGTGTAAGAGTAAGTAAAAATTTCAATAACAAATTTTCAAATATTAATTATTTTAATTAGGGGGCTTTCAAATAATTCTGTCATCTGTCAAGTAAAAACGCGCATAGCATTTTGACATTACATGTATCTGGCCTACTCCAATGAGTCTTTAGAGTGCTAACAGAGACAGAAATTTGCGGGTTTCGAAGTTCGCGGTAGGGCCGCCGTACCAACATTTGTTACATCCACATAGGTACGTAAAATTTATATAATGTATTGTGGCGTGATTTCTGTACGAAACGAAGTTTTTCTATTGTTATTTTATGTTTCACAAATAAATATTCGATAGGAAGTAAATGCGCTTATATTTATTTAGTGATAGCGCGTACTCTATCAGTCTAGGGCGTTTGTTTATTGTATGAAAAGATGTAGAGCCATTTTAAATGATTGGTTTTGTTTGGCTCATTGTGTTTATTGCTTGGCCCTTTTGAGCATTTTAAAAGCTTAATGCTGCGGAATAAAATGGATTCTCATACATTTATTTTTTAATCTTAGGAGTAAAATGACCAGTGATTTAACTTTTATTTTTGAAAAAAACAAAATGAAGTACTTTTCGTCTTCAATCTATGAATAAAATGCGGCCTTTTTCCGGCGGCATGTTTGAGAAAAAACTATTTAGTCATAGTGTGTACTTGACATCTTATCTATCAAACAAGAGTCAGGAATACCGGTATTAAATAGAGGTATTTAATATCGTTAATAGTGAATATATAGTGAATAAGACAAAAGCGGAATGACAGCATTACCTCTAATTCGAATATAGGTATTGTTTTTTTAGCGGTAATCGTTTGACAGTTCTAATAGGGGTATTCAATAAAACCGGTTGTGCAATCCCTGGAAGAAATAAAAGTCAAAAAGTATATAAAATTTCATGTAAAGTATTCAGGTATTCGTTGCGCTTTGTGGCAGATTCACTTTCATTCTTTGTTCAATCTAATATACGAATATTTATGTTGTATCTATTATAACAATATGTACCTATTACTATTGAGGTGCATTGAAATGTTACCAATGTCATGACGAGATGATCTTTAGTTTTTAACCTGAAAATCCAGGTCCCAACAAGCTTTATGATGATAAATGATTGAAATAATGATTAAAATTTTAAGATTGGCTACTTTTAGTACTCAAACTTAATCTTTACTATGTAATCACTTTGTAATACAATTGATGAGAGATCAATATATACTGGTTTCGGCGGCGAACAATCTTTTCAGAATAATGAAGATTGGCCTATGACATTTGAATTTAATTCGGGAAGTGGGTTTTTACTTGTCGCTATCGCATTTGTATTGAAGCAGGAATATACGTGGGTATTAATGTGGGATGTCAAGGGAAACCATTGTGAGTATTCATTATTTATATTGTGTGTATTAAAATGAGACATACAAATATAATTTTTACTGTAGGTAATTATCTTACTATAAATTCATTATTATTTAAAAAATTAATAGTACATTGTGCATCAAGGGAGGTAAGTACGGAATTATTAACGAGAGTGTTAGAAGCCCGACGCCGTTAGGCGGAGGGCTTTTATGACTCGAGTTAGTATTCCGCTTACCGACCGTGATGCATACAATGTTTTTCATCACACTTGCCAACCAAAAAATAAGTTTTAAGACATAATATTATTAAATGACGTACTGACTAGTCATATTTTTATATTTTTTTTTTTTACTTTTAATACAAATAATTAAAAAAATGTGCTTAATTAACTTCTACTTGTATTATAAGTTAACTAGCTTTTTTTAACCGGTCCACGAGAGATTGCGGGCATCCATTCTATTCAACCGACTTTAAAACAAGGAGGAGCTTGAGCTACTACTAATCAACAATTATTACAGGCGGACATTTTTCTTAAAACTCACAGTGCGTGATAATAATAAATCATTCATTCACGGAACACAGACCCTTGCTTTTAAATACTTACACAATTCTGCTAAAATGCAGGGCGGTTTATTGGCACAAACAATATTTTCAATGTTTTCATGAAATCAGTTCTGCCAATTTCTTTCATTCCACAGCGGGGATGTTCTAGGAAGGAAATTCTTCTTAAAACGCACACGAGTTCAATCACAATAATGTAGATTTTATTAAGAAATTAATTCTTACAGTTTCTTGTACCTTATTTAATTCAATATGCATAATGTTGAACCACGGAAAACCCATAACACAAGATAAAGCAAAACCGTCAGGTTTTACCTTAACGAACCCGACAAGTCGTTTAAAACTAAGAAATGCGAGGCATTACTATGCATCTTAAACATTGTGGAGGTTACTATTCTGGCAAATACCAGGCGAACTTTGTTGGCTTCCATATGGAGCCTACGGAAGATCAGCACTATTATTACACTTTAATATTGGTGCATCACGAAGATTTCGTGATGCACCAATATTACATATAAAACATCATCACATCATCAGCCTATATTAGTCCACTGCTGCACAACGGCTTCACCTTAGCTTATGGGCATGGACGCATTAGGAGGTAAATGGCCATAATCGCCACGCTGGTTGGCCTGAGTACACACTATTCAAATTCTTTGGGCGCTCGACGCTCAGCGCTCACCACTCAGTGTGCATTCCATGTGCTTCCAACGGCTTTCTATCCATCCTCCTCGTACTTGCATATAGGTGCATTCAGACCAAACGAGCATTCGCTATTCTATCCCCCACTCTACGAAATCAACGAATTACGTTTTATGTGACGATCGAATTTCATAGAGTAGGGCGTTAGAATAGCGAATGCTCGCTTGGTCTGAATGCACCTTATTAGTGCAAGGGAGCCGTATAGAAAGTAAGTCTGCGTTAAAAAAGTGGCGGCAGAATATGGTACCGCTACAAGCCTGCCATTTAGGTGGGTGAATATCTGAGCGTTTCAACCGCATAATTTTGGTGGCATCATTTTTGCCAGTTTCTATTCGTTACAATGTGCTAAAACCTGAATAGAAACTACGGCAAAAATGATGTCATCAAAATTAGGCGGTTGAAACGCTCAGATATTCACCCAAGTACGAATTGCCACAGTGAAACAACAGGGCTACTACGTTGGTTGTGGTTCGCAGGTCCAAAAGACCTTCAATTAGAGTCGTAGTCTCGTCTATTTTCGCCTTGCCTCACTGTCTCATCAAAAAGTTCCGCTAACTAGAATAGTTCATATTTGTTAATCTTCTGTGTTGCTTGTAACTTTATATAGACAAAAATATTCCGCCTACAAAAATACGCTGAAACTAAAAATTAAGAAAGAATTTTGGTTCCTACCACTTAGGATTTCCTATCCAAACCTTTTACCCTAATCATTAAATTAAAATGTGATTACTAGGTAACCTACTGATCTCCTTAAAGTCGGTGGTATACCCTTTTAAACAAAAAATTTTTTTTTTTAATCCACACGTTTTCGAGTAATCGGGGAACATAAATACAAAAAAAAATTGTCGAATGTAAACCTCCTCCTTTTTTGAGTCGGTTAAAAAATACATTTTTAGTACAGATGGTGCCTTTTTTAGGCTCTCGTGCGAGAAGTGGGTCGTTTTACGTCAGGTCCAAAACTTCGGAGGGTCATCTGTACTAAAAAACGTCGTACGAGACACGTGCAAAAACGGAATTCGTAACTCGTGTCGATTTAAAACACTTCATATCGGTCGTGTTTTAAAATATCGCCACTCGTTTCGAATTTCATGTTTTTCGCACTTGTGTCGTAATGTACTATAATGCAAAATTTAACATACGCTAAATAAAATAAACAACAAATTGTCGTTTACTAGTTTATCTTTGACTCCACGCCATCTAGTGGCGGTTTCAGAGCAAAAAATAGCTACAAAATGTCTAGTACAATTCGAGTTAAGTTGTTAGTCAGTTTTAACTAGCGAATAGCGCCATCTAGTGAGCGATTGTTACTAACTTATAATAATTATACTTTTTCGTTATCTTCTACGACCGGTACAATGGCTAATTAACATATAAATTATTATAAATATTATCCTGATACTTGAGCAACATTGTTACATGAAACCAGAATATACCAACACAAGAACGAATTAAGTTAAAAAAATAAATAGCTAAATTATTTCTCCAGAATACGTACATTTAGAGTGCATAGTTTGCACCTTGATTAAACATTAAAAACACGTTTTTATCAAAATAATATTATCGTGATTTCAAATTTGAAAATATTGTACCTACGAAACGAAATGTTTGCTTTTTTTTTAAGTCCTGGGTGTACACGATGCCATTCTGCAATCGTTTACGATAAACGATAAGTCACGTGACCATAACAATGTATGGAAATGGTCAGTTGACCTTTCGTTTCAATCTGTCATTCTGATACATTTATTACTTATGTATGTTTGTTATTTTATTACTTATCGCTTGTCGTATACGATTGCTAATAGCTTCTTGGCTAGACCTGCTGATTTTAATTTGACTATACGAGTAGAAATACATCGATATCTCATTTTCTGGTTTGTAAACAAATAAAGTAAATGAGTCAACTTTCGACGATTTTATGTGAGAAGGTCAAGGACCTCGAAAAGCAAGCATATTGCTGTATTTAAATCGTGACTAACTTCCTTGATTATATCCGGATCTTAGCAAGTATCATCATCATCATCATCATCATATCAGCCGAAAGACGTCCACTGCTGAACATAGGCCTCTCCCAACGATTACCACAATGACCGGTCCTGCGCCACCCGCATCCAGCGGACTCCTGCGACCTTCACCAGGTCATCAGTCCACCTTGTGGGGGGCCTACCCACGCTACGCCTTCCGGTACGTGGCCGCCACTCAAGAACCTTCCCGCCCAACGCCCATCGGTTCTACGCGCAATGTGCCCCGCCCACTGCCACTTCAGTTTAGCGATTCGGAGAGCTATTTCGGTTACTTTGGTTCTGCTGCGGATGGTCTCATTTTTAATCCGATCACGCAGAGAGACTCCTAGCATAGCCCTCTCCATTGCCCTTTGGGTGACTTTGAGCCTTCTTATGAGGCCCATCGTAAGCGGCCACGTTTCAGTACCGTATGTCACTGGCAACACACACTGATCAAAGACTTTCGTCTTCAAATACTGCGGAATATTGGACGAAAATATGTGTCGTAGCTTCCCGAACGCTGCCCAACCGAGTCGGATTCGACGATTGACCTCTTTCTCGAAGTTGGACCTACCTAACTGGATAGTTTGTCCTAGGTATATATATTCGTCTACAACTTCGAGTGTAAAGTCTCCGATTATTACGGGAGTTGGTGCTACATGGGAATTTGACATGATTTTCGTCTTATCCATGTTCATTTTAAGACCAACTCGCTCGGAGGCTTTACTGAGGTCAACAAGCATAGTACTTAAGTCCTCCAAGGTCTCAGCCAAGACTACTATATCGTCAGCGAATCGAAGGTGAGTGAGGTACTCGCCGTTTATGTTGATACCCAGCCTTCTCCAGTCCAGAGTCTTAAAGACATCCTCCAGTGCAGCGGTAAACAGCTTAGGGGAGATGACATCTCCCTGCCTAACTCCCCGCTGCAGCAGAATAGGCTTCGAGCTCTGGTCTTGGAGTCGGACTGACATTGTGGCGCTCTCGTACAAACACTTCAACACCTCGATATAGCGGTAGTCGACTTGGCACCGTTGGAGAGACTGTAGTACAGCCCATGTTTCGATCGAATCGAAGGCTTTCTCGTAGTCCACAAACGCTAAACAGAGGGGCAGGTTATATTCTTCGGTCTTCTGTATAACCTGGCGAAGCGTATGGATGTGGTCTACGGTACTAAAGCCTCTTCGGAAACCGGCTTGTTCGGGAGGCTGGAAGTCATCAAGTCTGCGTGCAAGACGATTCGTAATGACTCTTGAAAACAGCTTATAGACATGGCTCAGAAGTGATATGGGTCGGTAGTTCTTCAATAAAGCGTTGTCACCTTTTTTGAAGAACAGTACCACCACACCCCTGTTCCATGACTTTGGCGTTCTCCCTTCCAGTAAGACGGAATTGAACAACTTCTGAAGGGCCGTAAGGACCGGTTTACCACCCGCCTTCAGAAGCTCAGCTGTAATTCCGTCCTCCCCAGGTGCCTTGTTATTTTTGAGCTGTTCAAGAGCCATTCTAATCTCGCACAGGCTGATGTCCGGGATGTCTTCTGTGTAGTGTCGGGTCAGTCTAGCTCTGAGGTCTTCCGCTAGATCAACTTCGGGTCTGCTAGTTGACGTGTACAGCTGTCCATAAAAACCCTCTATCTCAGTCAGCAGCTCAGTTTTGGACGTGACGATTCTACCATCCTCAGTCTTTAATTTGGCGAGCTGGCTTTGCCCAACAGACAGATCCCTTGCAAAAACTTTAGAACCCTTGTTCCGCTCGATGGCTTCTTCTATACACTTGGTACGAAATTGGCGCATATCGCGTTTGAGGGACTTAGAGATCTGTCTGTTGAGCTGCCGGTATAAAGTCGCATCAACTGAGGATTGTAGAACCAGTTCACTCCTTTTTTCCATTAGTTCCTGAGTGGAGTCTGAGAGCTTTCTGGTCTTATTTGTCCGTTGGGCCTTAAAAAACTTAGACCCAGCGCTATGGACAGCTTCCACAAACCCGTCGTTGAATACGTCCACATCATCGCCTAGGCAATCGAAACGGTTTTGGAATTCCAGCTGAAAGCTCTTGGGGTTTTGAAGATGGAGTGCAGGACGGAGCGTAGACTTCATCAGTCGCGAGCGTTCTAGCTTAGGACATATATTCAACGTGCCTCTTACCAAGCGGTGATCGCTTCCGGTTTTAACCGTACTGATCACAGAAACATCGTTGAATATATGTCTCTTCGTCGACATGATGAAGTCGATCTCGTTTTTAGTTGCACCGTCAGGACTCATCCAAGTCCATTTTCTGTGCTCGCGTTTCTTAAAGAAGGAGTTCATCATGTAGAGTCCCTCTTTCTTCAAGAAACCAGCCAGCAGATGGCCCCGGTGGTTCCGACGTCCAACCCCAAATTGCCCCACCCTCAGCTCGTCACCATCTCTCTTGCCCAGTTTCGCGTTGAAGTCCCCCGTAACAACGGTGAAGTAGGTTTTGGAGCTATGGATGGCTTTTGAGATATCATCATACATAGCCTCCACCTCGTCGTCGGAGTGTGTCGAAGTCGGCGCGTACACCTGTATGACCTTCAGCGAGTATCTCCCAGATACTCTGAGTATAAGGTACGCCACCCTAGCCGACACACTCTCGATCTTCACCACGTTGTTTACGAGGGACTTGTGGACGATGAACCCGACACCTCCCTGGGACTGTTGGTCGCCCTCCCGGAAATAGAGCAAGTTGCCGGACTTTAGGATTATCGTGTCCACGCCCTCTCTTCGGACTTCTGACAATCCCACAATGTCCCAACGCAACTTGCTCAATCCTTCCTCCAGTTCCACTAACTTTTCGTCGGTCCGCAGTGTACGTTTGTTATAAGTTGCCAGGGCCAGGGGTCGTCGGTGGTGGTAGCCGGATCTTTGCCGGAGATTGTTAGCACCCCTGACCCCGCTAGCACCCTGGCCGCTACCATAACCAGGGCACCGGGGGTCGCTGGAACCTCGGGGCCGCGGCCTTTTTTGTGTATACATTAGGAGGTAAATGCCCATAATCGCCACGCTGGGCAAGCGGATTGGCGATCGCAGTAATGTGTCTAATATGGTGACGCTGCTGCCCATCATCAAACTTTTATCAAATAGTGGTCAGTGACACTTCAATCCCTTAGTAGACTCTTACGACACCCGCAGGAGGAGTTGGGGTGGTGACAAATGTATTCTTACTGCCGTCACCACACGGCCTCAAAGCAAGTATCCTGAGACATTTAAATTAGAATAAAAAAATAACTGAAGATTTACCAGCCTCTGTAGCCTAGTTGGTAGTGACCCTGCCTACGAAGCTAGAGGTTCTGGGCACGAATCCCGGCGAGGGTATTATTTGTTGCACAAAAATTTGTGCCCTGGTTGTGGCTGTGTGTGTAGTTAAGTATCTATCTATTATAATATAGGTATATCGTCGCTTGTTACCCACACTACAAGTCTTAAAATTGAGCTTACCGTGGGACCAGGTGGGTGGGTTTTATTACAAAATAAAGCCAAATAACAATGTTAATACTAACAATCACAATCATTACAAAAATAACGCCGCCCTCTACGCCAGGGAACCAGTGTAAGCCCGTCGGGTCTTTTCCCGTCCAAACGAGACAAGCCCGGTAGATCCAGGACACATGGAACCTTCCTGCTACTAAAGCCCGGAGAACAATTTCGTTAATCAAGTGGTGCCTAGGGAAACGGCCGGCGCACCTCTGGCAACTAAGCCCATGGTGGCCGTTCTCCTCCATCATCACCCCACAAATATATCGATGCGCGTTAAGGTGCGTTCAAACCAAAAGAGCATTCGCTATTCTAACCCCCCACTCTACGAAATTCGATCGTTACACAAAACGTGATTGGTTGATTTCGTAGAGCGGGGGATAGAACAGCGAATGCTGTTTTGGTTTGAACTTACCTTTACACACCTTGCTCCTCAATCTCAACGCCACTGCAATTCTCAAAGAATCATTGTCGAGCAGTCGTATATCAGATTGTAAGAAATCTCTAACTAGTTACCATTTTGACATGGAAGGAGTGGCCTAGAATTCCAATTTGTTGAGTGTACAAGGGTTCCTGTTCCGATCAACATGCGTGATAAAAAATCTATTTTCATCAATTTGACACATAATTTTGGATTCAGGAAATGAGAACAAAAACAACGGTTAAAATCTGTTACTCTTTAATAGAAAAAAATGCAACTCATAAATTATTATGTACAAAAAACCTTAACTATGTAATTAAAGCAAAACCAAACTTCATAGATTTTATACACTGGCGATATGGCAAAGTTAATTTGGATATAATAAACGGAAAAGGAACCAATCCGCAAAATCTATCACAAAATTAATCTGACGAAATAGTAGATTACATGCCAAGGCCGTTTAAGTGGGAAATGTCTCGGACGACGTGTTGTGTGGATTGTAGGCCGAGGCGAAGCCGAGGCCGACAAACATGTGATCCGAGGCTTTCCCTTTAAGCCGAGGTGTATATACTATTTTTTAAATAATATATTTTCGTTTGATGACAGATTGTATCCATTTCGTTTATCAAAGTCCAATCACAGTTTTATAAAATAATCCTTAAGCTTACTTCAACGAATGTTAAAATACTTTTTTAATAATATATATAAGATTCTACGGGCATTGTGACAATCCCAAGGATTCCCAATTCAACAGTCAAAATGTCTATTTGATTCCTTATTAATTTAATATGCCCTTAGTTTTATTTGCATTTATTAGTGCCCATAAAATAAAGCCGAGCATTTCTTTTTATTTTGTCCCTGTTCAAAAATGGATTTTTCCCTATTTTGTTACCGGTTTCCATATACTTTGTAAGGCGGTAACAAAGGAGGAGATCCGATAAATGTATTGGGATTTTTTTCCCTTTTGGAATCGAAAGAGCTCGTGATTTTGAGTACAAACATCCCAAAATCTACCTATAATTCTATTCTATTCAGAACTAGAAAAATAGACAGAATAAAAGAAATGCTCGGCTACCGAGGTGTCAGTAAGCAAAAAAATGTATTCTAACTAATAACGAATCGACATTTTTGAAGTTAAACTGGGCCGTCAGTTATTAAATACGTATTTTTCGTATAAAATATCGTTAATATTTGGGAAAGTCCAACCGATTAATGGCAAAATTGAAACGAGACACCGTATTCCGATAATTGGCAATAAGTAAATATTTTATTATCTTTATTAAGCTGAATTCTGTTCCTTAATTACGATCGTATTTTATCAACGTCCAATGATATTTATTAATTATTTACGTTGTAAAAGTAATACCGGGTACACGGTATATAAGATTATAGCAGGTATTACTTACCAAATTGAATTGGTCGAGACAAAAATTCTTTATTAGAGACACATATTAATATGATGACGCTGCTGCTCATCATCAATCTTGTATCAAAGAAATGAATAGTCAGTAACACTTCAATCACTTATTCGACTCTTCCGACACCCGCGGGAAGAGTTGGGATGGTGACAAGTGTATTCTTCCTGCCGCCACCACACGGCCACAGCCACATTCGCGTCTTTATATATCATAATAATATATACTCGTAATGTAATCTAAGCCTGATATCGTGCTGATAGATCGATCGCAACGCCGTGCAATGCTCATCGACATCACGATCCCCCATGATGAGAACCTCGTGAAGGCCGAGAACTTCGCTATGAGACAATCAACACCTCAAGAGGCTCTCGCTAGGTGGTTGGATCAAGGGTCAGATGCAGAAGGCGGTAATCCTGGACACGGCGCGCATAGTCCGGCGGTTCCTCTCCTTATAGCCCTAACCACCGGTAGCTTGGGCCCGCTCGGTTACCGGCGGCCCTCTATGTTAGGTTTTTTATAATGTGTTTACATGTTTTGTATCGTTTTTGTATGTTGTACCTATTGTACTTTACTTTTATAATCATATTGTAAAACAGCTAACCCGAGACACATAATAAATAAAGAGGAATATAATGTAATCTTAAGAGTCTCTCGCAAGATGGCTGGGTCAAGGATCAGATGCAGAAGGCGGTAATCCTGGACACGGCGCGGATAGTCCGTCGGTTCCTCTCTCTGCGACCTTAACCACCGGCAGCTTGGGCCCGCCCCGCTGCCAGCGGCATCCTAGGTTAGGTTTTTATAATGATGTGTTTATATTTTGTATTGTTTTTGTATGTTGTATTGTAATTTACTTTAATAACCATATTATAACAACCTAGCCTAAGGAAATATTTGATTAAAGGATATAATGTAATACTTATTGTTTTTAACCGGAAATCATTTTTATTTTGCCATTGACCGGTGTGCCAAGCGACTTGGTCGCAACAAGCGTAGCCTCCCGTTAATAATTAGCAAATCTTCACAGAAGATATAGTTTTAGTTATCATTAGTACAGGAAATCTTACTAACTATTAGACTTTTTGATCAGTCAGATAATACAATCAAAAGACCTCTTAAAACTGAATTGTCCCTGTGATGGCTCAGGAATGCTACCAGAATTCCGAACACTGATCATATTGTATTGTGTAATATTCTATTTCCTTTTTTGTATTTAATTTTTTATACAAGTATTAGAATAAGTACCTAACGTGCGTGATCTCACAAAGGGCCCCAATGGAAGACCAGCGCTGGGCTGTAATTACAGGCTCCAGCTTTATGCTGAATTGGGTACCGTTTTGTGCCAAACTTTGTTTCTTTTCATTTTGAATGTGTATGTGTTAAGTGAGATATCACAAATATTTTTTTTCTTTCTTTCTTCTTTCATTAAGAGCTCTTTGTCTTGTAAAGAACAATCCACACCAGATTCATACCTAAACCATTAAGTGCTGCGCACGATTCGCTAAAGATACAAAAAACCTAAATCAAAGTTGCAAGGGATCTAGCGCCAAACGTGTGATTTTCTTACGAGTACCTAAATGGATGTACAACAACATTTTAAAGACAAACGGGCCTCAATCGCATGAACATACGTTTAATCAGTAAAGTCCTCTCAACCGAGCATATACATCGTAGCCGAAAAGTACGTGAAGCTATTGAAATTAAGAAACATCGGAATTTTAATCAAAATGAGGGGCAAGTAATCTCGTCCGCGTGCAATCCCGTGATTTACAAATTTAAGCGTGGTGAAACATCCATTTTAAAGCCATTGGATGTTGTGAGTGTTGTGTGTAGGTTAGTGACAACCCTAGCCTAGAAGTGAATAATAAAGATCAAGTGCGGGTAGTTCGAAAAACCCGCGCAGCTCGAAGGTGTTGATACATCCTCTCGCCAGTCTCCCTGCGACCACGAGTGTGACGTCATGCCCGAAACGTCAGAATATAATTAAACGTAAGTTTACGCGATTAAGACCCGTTTGTCTTTAAAATATGAGAGATAATCGTGAAAGTTTAAATCAGTACAACAATTTTATTTACTACGGATATTTACATGTTATTCCGTAAAAGCTCGGGATTCTTTTACGGGCTCAACCAATATCATATTTTGATTAAAAAGTGTGAGAATTAAAGATATTCATAAGAACAATGGTTTTGTACGGAATCGGTAACCCGAATAGACCAACCTTCCACAGAAAATGTTTTTTGTAGGAAAAAATATTGTTTCATTATTTTTATACTTATAATACAATTCTTGAAATAGGCCCTTAAACAGACCAACGCCATAATATATTGTTATATCCTGTATGCAACTGGTTTGTCCCCCTAATATCAATTATTTTTGATAATTTCTAAAATTTGTTAAATACTAACTAAGCAATAAAATAAATCTTCAAACATCACATCGCGTTATTGTTTTACAAATAAGACGTCACTGTATAAATTTACATTACGAGTAGGTATTAAATTAGTACTAAATTAATACTTAGATTTAAAACATTTTACAAATATTTGATATGACACATTTACCTAGATTAAACAATAATATATAAAATTACAATATTATGATATTTAGTTTAGTTATAATGTTCATTTTAATTGTACGTTTGAAACAATAACAAGCAAATTTAGAATTCGTTTCATAAATATTTGTAACAAAAACAGATTTCCTAGAAATATGACAAAATTTTAAATTAATAATTTAATCGTATATGTAGTAAAATAAGTATATTAAAACATACAAGTAATGCAGCATTCGACGTTAATGTTTGGGCATTATAAAAAAGTAAAAAACAAACAATATAATTATTTACAAAATACAAAAACAGCGACAAGATTTTTTAAAATAAGAATCGGAACACATAAGATAAGTAATACAGTATTAATACGACTAACATTTCGTACTAATGCTGTATTAATTATCTTATTCCGTTTTTCACGTGTAATAACTACGTTATTTACTTTAAGATAAGTCTTCCAATAAGTTATGCAATTATTTAAGACATTACCTGATTAGATTACTTGTGTTTACTAACTAAGAATTCTTCCGAGAAACTTGATATGAATAAATAAACAAGAACGTAATTTATAATTAAGTCAATGTCAAGATAACAGTGCAGACTAAAGATTTATCTATATATTCGTTCGTAATGAATTTTTACCTGTAGGTTACAAATCGGTTTGCAAAAAACTGTACTAAGTTAAAGGCCTTACGGGTCAAAATTATTTTCGTTGTCGTTTCATACCACTCTGTCACGCTTTTAGTTGCTGTTTCGACTCAGTATATTAAAAAAATCCGGTGCACTTGTATTTCTTTTTCATGCTAGATTTTAATCCATACATCAAAAATTAGAAACAAAACATAATCTCATACAAAAATCATAACTGTGTCACGTTTTTTAGGGACACAAATTAAGACGACGAAAAGAATTTTGAACTTATTATATTCTACTGTCAAAGGTTGTTGGACAGACTATGCCACATAGTTTTGTATCATTAATTTTCGTAACACAATCGTGATTTTTGTTTAGACTCAGGCCCTAACTACATAATATGTATTTTTTTTTTTTTCAAATCGACCCATATGATAAATATTTTGAGCTTTGTATTTATTTGACGAATGATAATCTATCGATTTATTTGAGATAAATTGTGGTCAACCTTTAGTTAGGCACTATATTTTTATTATTCTGTAGAAAAAGTACTAATCTGTTAATGATTGTAAAAGTGGTAATACACATACCACTCAATTCATTATTTGAGCGGCACATCAGAAATTATTTAATATACAAGGTGCCCGTGAGGAACGGGAAAAAATTTAACAGAATATTCCTGAGACTAAAAGAAGCAAAAAATGTTAAGTGAGTTTTGGTCAAATCTATTAATTTTTTTTTTAGTTTTTTTTATGTTTTGAATGCCTCAATACACAAGGATTTTATTAATGAGACTATCGCGAAAAATGCACTTTAAAAGTTTTTTTTTTTTTATTTGCTAGGTAATTAAAGATTTTGTTTGTTCATTTTGATGTCTGTCAATTAAGTGTGACAGGACTAAGACAACATGGTAACAAAATCGTTTCCTAAAATGCGTTTATCATAGCGTAACGGGCTAAAACGGTTTTAGGAAAAAATATAATTTTCTCTTAAAATAGACTCAATCCGGAAAACTTCATATGACATTTTTAACTTCAAATTTGGTCAGAAATCCGCTGTTGATTTTTTTCCCCTTCCTCATGGGCACCGTGTATTCTTCATAAATTTTCAACAGCATTAGCTTCACAAATTTTATCTCAACTAAAATCGTAATTTCTACGAAATACGAACAAATGCTCGAACAATCGATATGAATTCGTTGAAGTCAATTATAAAATATACAATAATTAATATTCTATCTATTTTCCACTATCTGCTGTCCAACAAAACATTTCCAAGTAAGGACGACAATTGAACGTATTTTACAGCCCATTTTCATCAACGACCACATATTTAAACACACAATAAATCATCTCACTTTTGTAACTCATTATATAAGTTTTTTTCTAGAGTCATTGCAAAATATTTGTACTTCCAGCTTCAGAAATTAAATTGTTGTGCAGTGTGCACAATATACATCGTGTCTTCTTGTTGTTATTATGTATGATTGCTAGAGTGAACCACCATTATTTTTGGTACGCTTTGTACGCTCGCACAAGGTAAAATGTTGCTATCGCACTTCCTATTCGTCGCTATCAGTGTAGACTAGTCATAATTGTAGTCGAACGATAAAAGTCAACGATTATACAGTCCGACACAAAAAAAGGCGTTAATTTGCTATTCGAATCTTGGTTACGATTTTGGTCGTTTCATTTTCTCAGTACTTCGTATAATTCGTCTTATTTCGTATACAAATTCGTTAAACTTTCGAAGTCGCAGTTAACATCACATAATTTGACCCAGGACTTTCTTCCAGCACAGGCTCCTGCCTG
Organism: Thaumatotibia leucotreta; assembly: GCA_025490895.1. Classification (NCBI taxonomy): domain Eukaryota; kingdom Metazoa; phylum Arthropoda; class Insecta; order Lepidoptera; family Tortricidae; genus Thaumatotibia; species Thaumatotibia leucotreta. The sequence continues at coordinate 34,904 of JALPQI010002889.1, read as the reverse complement.
AAACACCTGTGCGGCTCAAACTGTGTTGGTTTCTTTAACATTTTCCTTACAAACCAGACCAAGCCAATCACGATCACCATCAAACCTAGCGCCACCCCAACCAACGCCACATTCAAGCTCTTGAAACTCGCCTTCATCTCCAAAGACCCTGACTCTAAAACCTGAGGCACTATGCAAATTGATCGAGTATCATCCGCCTTGTATTTCGATAACGTCGCGCAGACTTCATAAGGTCCTCTTAAGAATCCTTCCATGGAAATTTCTAGAGTTGACTGACAAGGTGTATCTTTTTGGGCTACCAAGGAACCTCTGGATAGCACAGCTAGGACAACGTAGCAGTTGTGGAAATATCTCGTTGATGGAGAGAGTCTTTGGGAGCGTGGCAGGACGTACTGAGGACGAGGAGTCGGCAGGCCCATCATTGATATGACCACTGTGAGTAGTCCATCACTGGTTACATTGGAGCGGACTTCGGTTACCCTGTAACAAACATTTTATATTACAACCGATATGCATGTACCAAAATAATGTTAAAATGTGTGTGCTTGCATGTGTCCGCAAGCAAGGCGCTGCAAGGCGAATAATTCTTTGGACCAATGGCCAATAAAATTATTAGCCCCCACACATTTTGCTAATTAAATACAGGAAGTCTCCCAGTCAAAGAATCTCAGATAATAGTGGACTCGTAGCTTTTTCAATCCTTGAAGACAATATATTACAAACGAGAGCATAAATTAATCGCAACTAAACTGTTTCAATATCTGCTAAACATTGTATGTATTGGAATTTCATTGGAAGAAACTGAAATTTGCATATATTATACATTATATTAGATCCTAGACTATGATTGGGTCACGTGTCTTGCAATGATTACATACCTCAAGTTATCCCTGCTGATAGGGAGCGTGACAGGGACTGGCACAGGGGTCACAAACGGGGCCCGCTGCCGCACCATCTGTGGGGCCCCACAACCCAGCACGAGGGCTTGTGGGACATCGTTGTTGTCCATCTCTTCCAGGGCAATGCAGAACCTGCGGTTACATGATAACTTTAAGATATTTGAATTCGTTACCCGGATGAAAGAACCTGGGGATTAGATGATGGATCTACCACTTGGGCTTGTTTAAAGCATTTTAGAAAGGCCACGCATTTTTACGTAGCTGGATGAAGGAAAAGAAATGATGGTATTATAAAAGTACCTACTACTTAAACATTTCGTTACTTTGGGAGGGATACATAAATTCAACAGTCAACGTTAAATCAGTTTCCAAATTTTTTGCAAAGTTGCAAAGCCAGTTACGTAACACTTTGGTACGCAGACCTCACACCTAACTAGATATGAGGTCTGCGTACGGACTTTGTTGTCTCAAAGTCAAACTATTCTTTATTCAAGTAAGCTTATTAATAAGCATTTTCGAATCGTCTGACATTATCAAGAGAGAGAAAAAAAATCAACTACTGATTCAAACCCTACACCGTTCCTGAGAAGAACCAGTAAGAAACTCAGGTGGATTCAGGTCCGATTGGTACAGTTGGTCTTCGCATGCAGGCCGGGGATAAGCTAGCTCTGTCTTTGTCTGTCGGTGGTTAATCTGCGTTGTGTACCATTGATAACCACTAAGATGTACTAAGGCATCTGACCCTTAATTGGTAAAGATCATGGATAAAAACAATCATGAGCGTAACAAGAACTAAAAAAATATTAGTATGACTTAAAATGAGATATACCATGTAAATTGAAATTATTGAGCAATGAAATTGTTACATGGTAAATATTTTATCTTAAATCATACAAATAATGTAAATGACCATGTTAGCTTGAAAAAGAATCAAAACATTTTCATTCACAACACTGAAGACGTGGCAAGATGTCATCAATAGAAAAACATAATAATAACGTAACAGTACAGGAAGATAATAATACATGCCTTTGATATCACTACAAAAACCATTTAATTAAGTACATTGTATTTATTCCCGGTGACTCGGTCTGAATACAATAACAGGAAATTATTGACGACAAAATAAATCCTATTCCTTAATAATGAATGCGTAATAGAATCGGAGAAAACAAGGAAAATTCTATCCCCACCATACAAACTATAACATTCAATTATGATATGGATTTGGGCTTTTTTTACTGGCTGAAGTTGAATAGTAGGTATCAGCTTCTTCTGCAGAGTTGCCACTCTTATACATATTATATTACAATACTCTTTGACAGACACTCAATTTTCATTTAAAATACTGTGTGTGTTAAGACACTTATTATATGCACTCAATAATGAACAAAGTGACATCATATGTGGCGATTTACAAACAGAAAACACATGATGCAGTGCTCCCTGTGTCCAATTACGTGCACTTTGAAAGACGCCCCCGATTGCAGACAGTAAAACAATTGTACCACATGTCAACGTGCTGAAATAGAGGCCTGACAAAATCCTCCCCGAGGAGTAGAAATGGCAAGGCATGGACAAAAAATTACTTATTATAATCATTTGAACGTATTGTGAAAACAACCGACCGAGTGGCCGAGGGGTGCAGGCATCAGCCGCGAAAGCTGAACACGTGGGTTCGATCCCCACCTCGGACGTTGGTGATCTTGGTCGTTTTTTCTTTGGTATATAACATCCATTATTTATAATTTATAATCATTTGATTACACGAAGAAGATGAATCTACTCACGTATATTGATCCACCGGGTCAATCTTCAGTCCCCGCAGCACCACATTAGCTGGCGCAGCTCTGTGACAAGCGACGTGTTTCGGCAACCCACCCCCTCGCGCAGCTGTCACCCCGGTACATCGTAACCTCCGCGTCGATGGTGGATCCACCGACCAAGACAGGTACACCTCTTCGTCGTCAAACCACGCGTCGAGGAGAGATACCTGTGTTATTGTTAACATAGCTATGTAATTTTCATTTAATGTAATTGGTACTGTAATTGTAATTGGTTTGTGTGATTAAATCAATCAAGTTATTCCTGTCAGTTTGAAAATAACTATCAATAGCAAATATGACAGCTTTGTTATTCACAAGTTTATGTTTATTAAATAAGTAAATTTCAAGGGCTTCATTTCAATATTACGATTTGGTTATGCGTTGCTGAATTAAGATAGTCGAATTCAAATAAGCCGATTAAAAAAATCGATATAGATTAAATGCTCTCACTTGCAATACATCACGTATTGCTGTTATAGCATTGAAAGTAGATTGGTACATAATTACAACAACAGTGAAGAAGACATAGCGTCTTCTATTTTTTACAAAGAATATAAAGGAAATCTGCTAACAATATAGGAGAGTTGTATAGTCTGATACATTTTGGAAATTATTATAATTACTCACCAAAATAGCATATAATCTACGGTTTCTTTATCCAAATCGAAGGCGTGATCGAAGTAAAAATAAATGAAAACTTACCTTAGCTTTTGAAATAGGCAAATCGTCTTCCGCAGGCACTCCCATCTCATCATCATACATATCATCATCCAAGCCTCTGTCTTCATAAGCCTCAGTATCTTCATCTATCTTTTCATCCACAGTATTGACAATCTTATTATAATCAATTTTCTCGACGTGTTCAAAGTCATCGCACAGCTTGTTCTTAGACAAGCGGGATATAAGTGCGCCTTCTAAATGTGGAGGGGTGGTGCAGACGGCAGCAGCCTTATCAGCCGAGGATAGATTCTTGGCCTCCCGGAGCCAGCGCGCGTAGCCCGCCATCAGACAGTCGCAATTAAGAGGGTTATCTGGGAAATCGGAATTTATTGCAGTTTTTTAAGTTTCTGGCGCAGGTGATAACTGAATCGGTCGTTAAAGTATGTAAAGTTTTTGTTAGCGGATTTTTGGTTAATTAGCCATGGAGACTAAAATAAGGATATTAGATTAAGAAGACAAAACCACTTGGGTATAAAACGCTAGCTCCTCTTCGCAAAGGTGGTCTATTTTGTTTTTAATGAAAAATGTACAACCACAACAGTATTTTTCAAGTATGACCCATATTTACTCTCTTAAAATGCATGTTTGCAATTGTTAATAATTATTCAATAAATTATTCTTATTCTTATTTAACCTGTGGCTGGCTTAGCCAAATTGGATCTAAGATACCGTTACACACGTTTTATTATTATCTGTTTACAAAATTAGTGACTTAAAAAAAACTCATCTCTTTTTCTATTCTTATTACAAATTTCGTTACACTAATAAAATTTACGAATAATTAAACTAGAAAAGAAGTAACCTTGAATAGTCGGAGTAAGTCTCACCTTCAATAGTAAACCTCGTAAGCTGAGGATGTTGCGCCAAGGCTCCATCATCAATCATAGAAATGTCGTTATCATGCAGCATCAGCTCCGATAATCGCTGAAGAGCCTTCAAGGGTTCAGCAGACAGCGAGCGCAGGAAGTTGTGGGACAGGTCCAAGTGCGTCAGATGCACCAGCTGTGCCAGAGATGCACCTGGTCGAAGATAATAAAAGTAAAGCTTAGCAATCCGACAAAATACTGCGAGCGTATATACTCCTTCAAGAAAAGAGCGTACTCCCACCTTAAAGGCCGGCAACGCATTTGCGACGCCTCTGGTGTTGCGGGTGTCCATGGGCGACGTTAATCGCTTTCCATCAGGCAATTCGTCTGTTCGTTTGCCACCTATAGCATAAAAAAAGCGTCCTATGCATGCTATTTTGGATTTATTTTTGTTTGTATCTAGTTTTAGTTTAGTATACGTAATCGTTTTATTATTCTTTTGTACGTAATTGTGGTTCAATTTGTATAGATAAAAATTTACTGAAATTAGAAAAAAAATAGTTTTATAAGTCCTTTAGCCGCTTCAAATTCACGTTCCAAGATCCGTTTTACGAGAAATAAATAGACCATTTCGTAACTTGACGTTGTGGTAATGATATGAGTTGCTATAGGCTTTTCGGCCGTGGGGTGGCATCGGCATTTCAGAACCCTAACAGCAGTCAATAGAGTCCAAAACCAATGAAACCATATTTGGCTTCGTATGCATTAGAGGGTTAAGAACACATTTGTCACTACCCCAACTCCTGCTCCAGGGTGTCGTAAGAGTCGACTAAGGGAATGAAGACTGGCCATTATTTGATAAAAGATTAATGATGGGCAGCATCCATTATAGTGGACACATTACTGCGATCGCCAATCCGCTTGCCCGGCGTGGCGATTATGGGCATTTACTTCCTAATGGGTCTATACTAAAGATTGAAAGCTCCCTGCCTGCCGAGGTTTTCCCGTTGGACTACAGTATGGGGTTCTTCAAAAGAGGAGTGTACAAGTTTTTTTTGGGTCGGCAACGCGCATGTGACACCCCTGGGGTTGCAGGCGCCCATAGACTACGGTGACTGCTTTCCATCAGGCGGGCCGTATGCTTGTTTGCCACCGACGTGGTATAAAAAAAGTAAAATACGCATAGTTAATAGGAGAGGCCTACGTCCAGAAGTGGATTATCATAGGCTGATGATGATGATGATTAGCAATTGCTGAAAAATTAAGTCATGAAAATGTACGTTGTGTAACTAAAGATAATATACTATTTTTAAAGTGCGTCCTTCATCATAATACCAACTCCAACATGTAAGATAAAATTAATATCACAAAATAATCGAAACTTCATTTTACTGCACCTAAACACCGCAAAAACAACTTTTGTTTCATTCATGTGCGTATTTTAAGATTTTTCTCGCACAAGTACTCGATCGTTACTGCGTAAGTAGAAGGGCGCCGATTTCAAAAATGGTTTATCTTAGGATACAAAGGTTGGCGATAACTACGAATGACGTTTTTCTCCGAAGACGGTCCAATTTCCGTTACGCGCGTTTGCCGGTACCCTTACCACAAGCAGTGACAGTATTCGCTATCGACAGACGAAACTAATTCCTTATCCATCTCTCTCTGACAGATACCTACATCATGATGACAGTAAGAGACACTAAATTATCTCACGTCGTCATAAACTATCCATCCCTCTTTTATTATTACAGTTAGTAAAAGACGAGAAGTCTATGTCGAGGTGGCATGCTGTCACACTAATTAACTAGTTATGTACTAAAACTACAGAGAGAGCAACGCAATCATTAGACTCTTCATGCTAGGACAGCCCGTACGCTGACGGAAGGAGAAGAATCGTTTTTAACCTAACGGTGGGTAATTCTTTACTTTTCAGGGCGTGAGTCGTCAACGCTGCGGTGCGGTAGTAGAAAGCGATCGTGAGCATAATTTCAAAAAGTTCTCCAGAACACAAGGCATTGTAAATGTACAAGCGATAAAACACACACATAAGAGGCTCAAACAATGAACATCACTCGTGAGTTTGGTATTTGGATCAAAATTCTTTTCGTTGTCTTGTTTCATACCCCTCTGTCAAGATGTTAGTTGCTGTTTCGACTCAGTGTATTAAAAAAAACCGATGCACTTGTATTTCTTTTTTCACGCTAGATTTTAATCCATAGGTACATCGAAAATTGAAAACAAAACATCATTTCATACAAAAATCACCACTGCGTCGTTTTTAGGGAGACAAAATAAGACAACGAAAAGAATATTGACCCATTATCGAAAATTCACAGTGTTATTCTTATTTCAAACTCATGGTTCGGATTCGTGACGGAAAACGGAAATACAGGGAGTGCTTTGTTATCTTTTAAACCTTTGTCGAGAAGAGATGTTTAGATTTACGAGAGTCGCTTAAAGTTGTTGGTTCAGTGTTGACTGGAGTCCGGGCGGCTTATTTTTGTGATTTGGATTTCCTGGTAAGCAAACTTGTGCCATTTTATCATTGTATGTTAGAATTGGAATAAAATCTGAAGTGTAGGAGAGCGAATGAATAGATTTTTATGCAGTATATTTTAGATATAATATTCCTAAATTGTAGGCGTAGAGTATAATATATACAGCGTAATCTTATGAAAAATATTAGAACCGAGCCCTGCGGGACGTATCCATCACTTCAGTCGTTTTAAATTCATATAACACCGGTGCCTTTTTCACAGACTTGAAGAACCATTACATGAATGTGTACTGAATATTTATACACAGTTTATTTTTGTTGTAATTAGTATAATTTCTTTTTTTATACAGAGCTACTAGATAGAAACGTCCTACACGGTCCTGAAACAATGCACAGTCCTAAAATAAAAATTAATGTCTTTTCAGATTTGTAATTTTTTTTGCAGACACTGTAAACGAGTAGATTTATTTATTAATTTCATTTATTTTTCCAAAAGCCTGATCAAATGCCATTCGTTATTTTTTACTCCACTTCATTACATTTTTTTATTGTCGTTTTACAGATATCGAATTTAGAGAAAAACTTCTTTTGGCGTTAAGTAATCCTTTACCATTTACCTGAGATATTTTTATTTTGAGACGAGAAACTCTAAGGTTTCATTAAATAAAACGTATACCTCTACGTACCTGATACAGCTACAATTTCATTGTGCGAGAGATCCAAGTGCGTCAGGTTCAGAAGATGGCGGAACGCGTAGTCTTCCAGAACATCTATTTGATTGTTGTGTAGGCTCAGGTGGGTTAGATTGGTCAGTCCTGCAACAAAATGGTAAAATATTGAGAGGTCGAATCAATGTTTAAAAATTATCTACAATTAAAATCCAGGACATACGTAACGGAGCACATTTATCAACAAGGTAAGGTAAACTATAATCGAAAGTCAAACAAAATTTAACCATCTTTTATAGTTTGTACACCGTAAAAACACCCAACTATTTACTTATAAAACTGCAACTATGGTCCGCTATTTCAACTCTAATTCTTTTCCCAACCTTTTTTTTGGCTTTGTCCAAGTTTCTTTATCATTCATGAAGAGTTTTTACCTGCAAATAGCACGATTAGTATAATAATTACACCTAATGGAAGATTTTTGATTAAGTTTTGGACTATAGTTGGTTTTTAGGGTCACTATTATTTTATAGTTGCAGGCAACGTGCTGCTAATACGTTCTGTGTCATCAGAAGTGGTCAGAGGAAACGGATACATTATCATCAGCTCATCATCATTTCAGTCGGAAAACACTGTAGTTTTTGTGAAAAACTCAAATAAAATATTTTCATTTGTGTTTTTATTTTTACCCAGTAGTCACACCACTTAATACTATATAGATTATAAATATTGAATGTCATATACCAAAGAAATTAACGACCAAGATCACCAACGTCCACGGAACAGAAAACACTGTCTACTAGTCGAATTCTTCCGGTATAAGGATTTCCACAAGATTTCCACAACTAGCGGTCATTCACCGCGCTCAGCCAATGGTTTTCCGCGATCTCAATCATCATCTGTCCATCTAGTTTAGGATCTTCCTACCGTGCGCCTTGTCGTCACTCAATTACCTTTGTTGCGTTGAAAATGACGGAAAAATTACATATTTTTTTCGGGAAATTATGAAACTCCGGTTTTGTCCAGAAATTTTAATAATCATACCTCTGAAAATTGCCACTCCTTCCACCTGTTTCAATCGACTTTTATTCGATGACATCGCGCTCGCCTTTTGTGAGTGATAAATAAAGCTATGGTTTAGAGTTGAAAATTAAAGTGGAAACTTTTATTGTTTTTTTTTCAAAACATTGCGAAAAATACGAGCAGTTTAAAAAGAATCGGGATTTTTTCCGGAATTTTTCAACGCTATTTGTGCCCCGTCGACCATCTGTTCTGGATGAAACTACATTCGTTTGTAAACATCATTCGCAGTTTTTATATTTTATTATATATTTATCCCCAGTTCGATCTCTGCACGCGTCCAATCTACGACTGTGTAAATATTGAAACAAAGAAAGTAGGTCAAACTGGGAATGTTAGAATAACTGTCTCTATTTTTATAGATTTTCCTTACAATATAGTAGTTAGTAAGCAGCAGCTATTCATAGCCTTTAAGATTTTTTTTTTGTTAAAGAATTGCATGAAATATTTCTAAATCTATCAAATGTAGGATTTCAAAAACGTAATTTGCGCTTCACTTCGTAACATTATACACATAATAATTATTAACATTGAGTTAATGACGAACTGGTCAGAAAAAATAATTTTGTTAACTAGTGCTGGAATGTAACCATTGAAAGCCATTTTTTAACATCATCCTGCTTGCATCAATCTAGCGCGTATCCACAGCCACCCTAACCTAAGTTTCTTACAAAGAAAATATTTTTGCTGTGTGTCCACAATAATAGTACACATCACCCCTGGGATTTTAAACAAATAAACATCTTGGGACATCTTACACAAATCGACTTAGTCCGATGATATAAATACATAATAGGTACTTAAATACATAGACAGCCACGACCAAGGATCAAATATTTGTGATAAATAAATACACAAATAACACCTTCGAACCCGGAATCTTCATCTTCGTAGACAGGATCACTATCAATTCAACTAGGCTACGGAGGCTGATTAAACCATATGTGTAATATTACCATTATTTGTAACATTCCATGTTTTCTCATTGTCGTAGTTGGGCAAGAAGTAAATTGCCATTATAAAGGTTAAATCTAGATTACAAAGTACACACACAAAAGTAATCGGGAGGAGTAATTGGATTACTTTTTGTCCAACTCTTCTCATTCTGCCCAACTCTGCTCTGCGTAGCTCAGTCGATAGTGACTCTGCCTGCAAAGTTGAAGGTCCCGGGTTTTAATCCTCGTGAGGGCACCTCTTTATACATAGTGGACGTATTTATGCAAAAGGGAACCAACCCACAAGAATTTTTCATTCTAATTAACAACAGAAATCAAAATAAACAAGTCAATCTTTGAAATGACAAAATCATGTGGGTTGGTTCCTTTCTGCATAAATACGTCCCATTGATTCACAAAAAATCTTCCTAACAAACAGTTCGCCACTAACCTGATAAAGCACCCCTTCGTATGCTCGCAAAGGTGTTGTCAGAAAGCTGAAGCTTGGTGAGGCACGGCAGCGGTGGGATGGTGTTGGGGCCGAGAGGACCTTCCAAAGCGTTGCTGGATAGGTCCAGGTCCCTCAATAAATGGGCTTCCTGTGGAAAGTACAAGGTCTATAATTATAATGTAATTTAAGCTTTCGTGAGACATTCAAAATTCAAAATTATTTTTACTACATAAATATTACATAGCTATGATGTAGAGGATGGAGCCGCCCGGTAAGCAAAAAGTTGCCTGTGTTGGGAGGCACCGCTCTTCCCTTAACCGATTTTTTTTTTGACATAATAACTATACATCTAAATAAACGGTTAAACTCATGAGTATTTAGTCACTACGCGCTCGCGAGGCGTGAACGCGAGCGCGTTGAACTAGCAATGCTTGATAATGGAGACCTAGGCTTTCCGAAAGATGTTGCGCGTAGTGATTAAACACACGTCAGTTTAATAGTTTAATTTTATTTAAGGTCTATTTTACATACTTTATGTATCTAAGTATTTGAAAACGATACTGATTTAGAACATAATCCTTTGCAGAAGTTTTACAGAAATGTCCGAAATTATATTGCTGTCACGATGAGCTTTAATATACATATGTGGTACTGAAGTTAATTGAGACAAAAAGATAAATTCGGACGGACGCTTTCATGAACATACGATTGAAAAAGACCAAACGTTATCTGAACACTAAATGCATGGATATGCAAGTTTGTATAAACTATAGCAGTTAACTAACAAATTATATTGTAAAAACGATGTAAATCGATTGTATAGTTCCGACACTGTACAAGTTTACGTAAAGAATGTGACCACTGAATTTTTTGGCGAGAAATTCAAAAAATCTTGGGATGGTCACACTTTGTGTTACTAAGAATTTTGTGAGGCAATATGAGACTTAAGAAAATACAAACGTTGATGTGATGTTTCCTCTAAAATTACATAGGTACCTAATGATGTTTACACTTACTTGGAATAAACAACGGGGAGAAATAAAATACAGTATAAATAATATAATTATAATTAATTTATCCTTCTTTTTGTAAACTTGCCCGGTCTATGATGTCCAATTTCTATTAAATTCTCCACTTACTTAATGAAATTACTGGGAATCGTGTACTGCTATTTCGCCGAAATATTTTTCCCTTATTTTAATTCCCAACCATCGTATGGCAGATGATTTACTTGGCATACCAACATTTACCAAATTATTATTTCATCATCATCATCATCATGTCAGCCGAAAGACGTCCACTGCTGAACATAGGCCTCTCCCAAAGATTGCCACAATGACCGGTCTTGTGCCACCCGCATCCAGCGGACTCCTGCGACCTTCACCAGATTATCAGTCCACTTTGTGGGGGGGCCTACCCATGCATTATTTCAACAAATAGTCCGGTCTTACCCGGGTGTACCTTAGTTTGTATGACTAACTTTCGTAACACAATTGACTAGGAAAAATTTTTTTGCAATCGAACCAAAATATGCTTGATATCAATAAAATTGATACAACTAAAGCACTAACAAGTTTATCGTGGTCACCAAGAAGACATAGACAGATTTTATTTGGCATCAAGTAACAGAGTTTCAAAAACAACAATAAAAAATAAAATAAAAAAATGAACAGGAATTATAAGCAAATTTTTGTCTACAATCGACATAAAAATAAAGCACAATAAGCACAATAACAGGGCATGATAAGGAGAAAAAACGAACCCCCTTATTCATAAACGTTTGTTAACTTAACAAGCCGCTAATAATTGTTTGTTCCTTTTGATCTTAACAATGTGTTCATAAGAGCAAAAGGGACAAACAATTATTAGCGACTTGTAAAGTTAACCAACGTTTATGAATAAGGGCACAGGAAGATTACACGACTTACTTTAAGCGACGCCAGCGCCCCCACTTTAAGCAGGTTCCCTCGCAGCCTCAGCACAGCCAGCCTCTCCAACGGTCGGAACGCACCAGCCGCGATGTCCGTCAGCTGATTGTCACTTAGGTCCAGGTACGTCAAGTTCTGGACACCCTGTGTAAATAATTTAAATAAGTGCTTGGTTAACTCTTAACGCTAACACATCTTTGATTCGACTGCGAAATTATCGTTTGTTAGTCGTATACCTCGAAATCATAAAATCCTTGTAGCTTTTCACATTTTCGCGTTTCGCTATCGATAGCGTATTTTTTTGTAGCATGAAATATCGATGGTATATTTTGTTATTCGCATATATTTTTAATAGATTTTTACAATAGTTAGTAGCAAATTTTGATGTAGCATGTATCATCAATAGCCTATTTAATTAGCCGCATTTATTTTCAATAGATGTTTGCAACAATACCAAATAAATACAATAATACAGAAATGTTCCCGCCGTGTGAACTTGGTTCATTTAAAATTGCCCCGCTGACCATAAGTGGATCCAGGTTCAGGTTCCATCTTCGCAAAATGCATAATATATATACCAAACTAAACTACATACTACAGACGAATAGGAAGGAAATATCGCGATATCATCATCATCAACATATCAGCCAAAAGACGTTCACTGCTGAATATAGGCCCCCCCAAAGATTGCCACAATGACCGGTCCTGCGCGACCCGCATCCAGCGGACTCCTGCGACCTTCACCAGGTCACCAGTCCACGCTGCGCCTTCCGATACGTGGCCGCCACTCGAAAACCTTTCCGCTCCAACGGCCATCGGTTCTACGCCGCCCACTGCCACTTAAGTTTCTGCGATCCGGACCTATATCTTTTACTTTGGTTCTGCGCGATATGTAGGTAATAACGCGTTACAAGCAAATATCTATTGAGGTGAAAAGCGATTACAATGAAAAAAGGCAGGAAAGTAAATATGCTAAGAATTTTATACACCATTGTAATTCTACTAGAAAAAAAAATGTTAAGTAATTTTGAGATCGCGGCGAAACGCGAAAATGTGAAAAGCTACAAGGATTTTATGATTTCGAGGTATACGACTAACAAATGGAAATTATTATATTGATTCGATTTTACTACAAAAGAAACATATTGCATAATTTCCTAAAGAAATATTCCTATTATATTTATACTCTGTTTGGTTTGGTGTTTAAAAAAAGGAAAACAATATCTTTTTATTGAAAAATGCATATAAAAATCCAAACTAGGTTGGTGCTTAATGAATCAAAAACAATGTAAATCACTATATTTCCTTGTTCTATTATGTATATTTGCTAAAACTTATTTTCTACTCGTAGTTTTCAATAAAAAGATACTGCAAGATTGTTTACCTTTTTTTAAACACCAAACCAAACAGAGTATAGTTGCCGATTTCTAAGAATGAACTATTGACAGTTATAGATTAATCCTTATTAATATGAGGGCAAGACTCACAATTTTTCCGATAGTCTTAAAGTCATATAAATAAGGCTAATTTCTAAACAGTCAAAAGTTCATTCTTAGAAATTGGCAACTATAACAAAATTAAAACAATAAGTATCCAAGACCATATCGGGCCATGCTCAGTGTAGGGTCTCGTAGTTATTGAAAAACGGCTGGGCTTCAACTATACTCCACACTATAGGATAACAGCAAAATAAAAAAATCATCTCCACTTTACGAGTAGAAAAAAATATTTTCTATACTTTATTCGACAATTTTAACGACGCGATTAAAATGTATATCTTTACCGAATTCCAAATGTCTAGTACTAAAGGCCACTGAGCTATGCTGCGGACAGCAGACACACAGACGGACAGACGCACATGGCACATGGCGAAACTATAAGGGTGCCTAGTGTACTCCGGAACTCTAAAAACGCCGATCACGACGATGATATTTTAAAATACGATCACATTTTTGGTAAGTATTGTTTTACGTAAAATAAATATTCCCCTCTTATTCGAAGAGATCTGAGAAAACACAGGGCTCAATAAATATGACTTGTTCTTACCTTAAACGAATTACGATCCAATACGTGTATTTTGTTGTTGGACAAATCCAGACGATCTAATATTGACAAATACGCTAAAGCCTCCGTAGGTACCGAAGGCAATTGATTATTTGGTAGACCTGAAAACAGACAGCGATATTATTTGTCGTTTTATTTGCAGCTTTCACGAACAGAGTACAGAAAATGAGCAACATGTTGTTTATAAAGACGCCTAGTCTTTTCAAATAGCACCTGTCTTATTTGTTGCGGTTGCGGGATAAAAGTAGGAAGGAGCTCGTAATATTTCACAGCGCTACAATCTTCGGGTGGCAGACGACGCCACAGTTACATGAGTATTTGCGGTCTTGAAAACTTCCATTTGCGGTAAAAGGATTCAATTATCCTCGTGGATATATTGCCTTTTAATACTGAATCGTAATTAATTATTTTCGCAATGCAATTTACAAGCTAACACACTTTGATGAAAGATGACAATAAATTATTTTTCCCCTCACTAGCTCGTAAAGTGCTCGTTTATCCTTTAATACGAACGTGTAAAAACGCATATTATTCACTTGTGTGGCAAAGTAATGACCTTGGTTTTGGAATAACAAAACGTAAAATGCTCATGGAAATTGTTCCATATTAATGATAATTAAATAATTTGTTTGAGAATTTAGTGTAAAATACAAACTTTTATATAATATAATGATTTTAACATATAAATCCTAAAATTCCATAAGTAACAATTGTTTTAGTGAATGATGATAAGATGACTAGATGCAATCACAAAACGCATAAAATGTCAACGTCAACATTGTCAAAGAATATTATAGGTTATAATCTTTATTTACCGACTCGAAGACGCATAAAAATAGTAAACTAAACAACTTTCAGGGTGTTCTGTTATAATTTTGTAAAAATAATGAATGTGAATGATTTAATAATGCATTGGCGTTGGTGTGCAACTACAGGAATGTGTTAAAATCGTGCTGCGTTTACTTTTTCGTGCTAAGTTTACTGCGACAAAATCTTGCATTAAATACATGATGCATTTGGAAAATTATTATCACTAACCCGATGATGTTTGTAATGTGAACAAATAATTACCTTTTTTGAGTTTCCTCGCTCTAGTGAGGGGAAAAGTTTTGTGTTACACACGGGTGCAAATGTATTTTACTTCTCGTATGTTAAAACACTCGCTGCGCTTTCGCTTGCTCGTGTTTCAATTTCATACTCGCGGGTAAAATACAACTTTGCACCCTTGTATAACAAATAACTATTATACTAAAATTATTAATGACTTGAATGATATAGCGCATAAGGAAGCGTTGTTGTGGCAATATATTTCATTGAATCTTGCTCTAACCCCAATTAGTATAGTTGAAGAATACCAATTAAGAACAGCACAGTCCCAGGAAACCGTAACGAATGTGCCCTGATTTACTGTTATAACCAATTCCTAAGATCTGACCAAGCCCTAAAGTACAATCCGGCTTAAGTCATCTACCAACATGGAGAATCCAAAGAAAGTTTATAAAATAATCGGATAACATCTTACCTAGTGCAAGTACAAGTCGTTTCGCTAATAGCTGGAGAGCCAGTGAACCCTAGGAGTAACGGTCTCCCTGTAAGGTTAGAAATTTGTATACTTACGATTTATGTCATTCTAAGAGCAATAGCCATGACCTGGCAGGCGTCAGCCCTGCACGTCATCAGCCCCTTTATTTTTTGAACTGTTAAGTAAATTGGGTTTCAAAACTTGTTTCTGTAAGTTTGAAAATTTAATAAGTTATTTATTGTACATCTTAAAAAAAAATTGACAGGCGATTACAATAAGCAGAAGTATATGACAGATCAATTAGAAAACGCACAGTTGATGAGGTAAAATAAACTTCATTCTGTATACTCGAAATATTTATATGTCTTCAAATAAACGTCTCAGAGTAAGTATGTCCAATGCCAGGCGGTTTTGAACAGCATAAGACCTTGCCAGGCGAGGTAAGAGCTTACCAGAGAGGTAATACAGTTAAGTAAAGTGGGTTTCAAAAGTTGTTTCTGTAAGTTTGAAAATTTAATAGTATAAAGTATATTTATTATACATCCTTAAAAAAATTGACAGGCGATTACAATAAGCAGAAGTGTATGACAGATCAATTAGAAAACGCACAGTTGATGAGGTAAAATAAACTTCATCCTGCATAATCGAAATTTTTATATGTCTTCAAATAAACGTCTCAGAGTAAGTATGTCCAATGCCAGGCGGTTTTGAACAGTATAAGACCTTGCCAGGCGAAGTAAGAGCTTACCAGAGAGGTAAATACAGTTAAGTAAATTGGGTTTCAAAAGTTGTGTCTGTAAGTTTGAAAATTTTATAGGATAAAGTTTATTTATTCTACATCCTTAAAAAAATTGACAGGCGATTACAATAAGCAGAAGTGTATGACAGATCAATTAGAAAACGCACAGTTGATGAGGTAAAATAAACTTCGTACTGCATACTCGAAAATTTTATATGTCTTCAAATAAACGTCTCAGAGTAAGTATGTACATACAATGCCAGGCAGTTTTGAACAGCATAAGACCTTAACAGTCGAGGGGACAGTTGCTAAGGGCGTGCGAGTGAGAGGTGCAACTGTCCCCTCGCCTGTCAAGGTCTTATGCTGTTCTAAACCGCCTGGCCTTATACATACTTACTCTAAGACGTTTATTTGAAGACATATAAAAAAAATTCGAGTATACAGGATGAAGTTTATTTTACCTCATCAACTGTGCGTTTTCTAATTAATCTGTCATACACTTCTGCTTATTGTAATCACCTATCAATTTTTTTTAAGGATGTACAATAAATAAACTTTATCCTATTAAATTTTCAAACTTACAGGAACAAGTTTTGAAACCCAATTTACTTAACTGCATTACCTCTCTGGTAAGCTCTTACTTCGCCTGGCAAGGTCTTATGCTGTTCAGAACCGCCTGGCATTGGACATACTTACTCTGAGACGTTTATTTGAAGACATATAAAAATTTCGAGTATACAGGATGAAGTTTATTTTACCTCATCAACTGTGCGTTTTCTAATTGATCTGTCATACACTTCTGCTTATTGTAATCGCCTGTCAATTTTTTTAAGGATGTACAATAAATAAACTTTATCCTATTAAATTTTGAAACTTACAGAAACAACTTTTGAAACCCAATTTACTTAACTGTATTACCTCTCTGGTAAGCTCTTACCTCGCCTGGCAAGGTCTTATGCTGTTCAAAACCGCCTGGCATTGGACATACTTACTCTGAGACGTTTATTTGAAGACATATAAAAATTTCGAGTATACAGGATGAAGTTTATTTTACCTCATCAACTGTGCGTTTTCTAATTGATCTGTCATACACTTCTGCTTATTGTAATCGCCTGTCAATTTTTTTTAAGGATGTACAATAAATAAACTTTATCCTATTAAATTTTCAAACTTACAGAAACAAGTTTTGAAACTCAATTTACTTAACAGTTCTAAAAATAAAGGGGCTGATGACGTGCAGGGCTGACGCCTGCCAGGTCATGGCTATTGCTCTTAGAATGACATGAATCGTAAGTATACAAATTTCTAACCTTACAGGGAAACCGTTACTCCCAGGGTTCACTAGCTCTTGGACTATAAGCAGTTAAATATGTATGAGTCGCATGTTCGTTATAATTTCTAATATAATGTCTGGACAAATATCCATCGAACTCCCCATCGGCACACAAACCTCTTCAAGTTTTGCCAATGATGGGTCTTGCCAAAATTATTGTAATTTATAAAACTTTATTTATTCAATAAATAAAACAAAAATATAAAAAGTAAAGTCCCAGCAAGCATGACAAATGACCCTGCTGCAGTCTCCTAATATCCCATCACCAGTCCACGGAATCCCATTGTAGATAGGTCATTGACGGAAGCTGCGTCAACGTAGAAATGCCACATAGAACATCCAAGAACTCGCCTACTAAAACCTAATACGGAGACAATAATTTAGAACTCTCTTTTCTATACCCCTTTCATATATTTTTGACAGCTTGGTATCTCTGTTGATCTATAAAACGCCATTAACACAAACACTGTAAAATCTTACCCAGTGCAAGCAAAGTCCCCGCCACCATAGCAAAGGCCCCCTGCTACACTTTTCTAATATCCCCTGAAGAGATAACCAGTCCATGTAGTCCAACACCAGCTAGCTTAGTGACTGAACCTTCATCAACGTAGAGACACCATCCAGAAAATTCAAGAACTCATCTACCAAAACCTTTATACCCAGGAGAGACATTATAATGTGAAACGCTTTTATCTGCACCATCTTTTTGTAAATTTTCGTCCCTTTGTGAATCTATTAACGCTCACAAGTAACCCTTCGTCTGTGGTTGCTAAAGATCAGTACACTAGATTTTTAATCCAAATAAAGGATTGATTTGAGTTCAATACCTAAATATTGTAAGGATCCTTATCAAACACAGAAGGGTTATCGCTCCCTGCTGCACTCTTCTAATATTCTCCGAAGAGATGACCAGCCCATATAGTCCAACTATAGCTAGCTCATACTCGTATATTGATTTAAACTTTCACGATTATCACTCATATTTTAAAGACAAACGGGTCTTAATCGCGTAAACTTACGTTTAATTATATCCTGACGTTTCGGGCATGACGATACACCCGTGGTCGCAGGCAGACTGGCGAGAGAATGTATCAACACCTTCGAGCTGCGCGGGTTTTTCGAACTACCCGCACTTGATCTTGATTATTCACTTCTAGGCTAGGGTTGTCACTAGGTCTACACACAACACTCACAACATCCAAAGGCTTTAAAATGGATGTTTCACCACGCTTACATTTGTAAATCACGGGATTCCACGCGGACGAGATTCCTTGCCCCTCATTTTGATTAAAATTCCGATGTTTCTTAATTTCTATAGCTTCACGTACTTTTCGGCTATGATGTGTACGCTCGGTTGAGAGGACTTTCGGGTTATGGAGCTCAATCCAGTGGTTAGGTCCGGACTCCAACAAATGCTCGGCCACAGCAGACTTATTAGTTTGACGCTTTTTAACAGCCGTGATATGTTCCTTGACCCTTTCCGCTATGGTGCGTTTGGTTTCCCCAATATAGGAACTACCACAGCTACAATCAATCTTATAAACGCCCGGTGTGTGATAAGGTAAAACATCCTTAGGCGACTTTAGATGCCCTGCCACCTTTGATAACGGCATATAAACGGTTGGTATGGAATACTTATTCAAAAGCGTACCTATTTTGTCCGTTACACCCCTGACATAAGGCAAAAATGCTGGTCGCCTCGCAACATCTGGATGTTTCTTCCTCGGTGTCCGTCTGGGTTGCCATCTGTTCATTATGTAGCCATTTCTCTTCAGAACCTCCTGAACGTGCGATAACTCAATTTCCAGAAATTCAGGGTCACAAAGTTCATGTGCTCTGTTCTTTAGAGAATCTCGTCCGCGTGGAATCCCGTGATTTACAAATGTAAGCGTGGTGAAACATCCATTTTAAAGCCTTTGGATGTTGTGAGTGTTGTGTGTAGACCTAGTGACAACCCTAGCCTAGAAGTGAATAATCAAGATCAAGTGCGGGTAGTTCGAAAAACCCGCGCAGCTCGAAGGTGTTGATACATTCTCTCGCCAGTCTGCCTGCGACCACGGGTGTAACGTCATGCCCGAAACGTCAGGATATAATTAAACGTAAGTTTACGCGATTAAGACCCGTTTGTCTTTAAAATATATAGCTAGCTCAGTCACAGAAGCTGCAGTAAAAGCGGAGACGCTATCCGAAAAATCCAAGAACTCACCTACCAAACCCTTAATACCCAGGGGAGACATAATAATATGAGATGCTCTTTTTTACACCATCATTTTGTCAATTTTGGTTCCTTGTAAGTCTAGTATAAGACTGTGAAATCTTACCCAGTGCTAATAAAGTTCCAGCAACCATAACAAACGCCCCCTGCTGCACTCTTCTAATATCCCCCGAAGAGATGACTAGTCCATGTAGTCCAACTCCAGCTAACTCAGTCACAGAAGCTGCGGTCAACGCAGAGACGCCACGCAATGCACAGTCCAGGAGAGACACCGTCGTGTTTTTGTTCTTCGCCCTTTGCTCTCGAAGATGGCGGCCGATTATCTGAGGCGAAAAGGGTAAACATTAACTTTTTGTGAGGGTCAAGACTTTTGACTTAACCTTTTAACCGCCAGACGGCGAAGGAATATGCCGAGCTTCAGACGCCACGCCTTCACGATTATTTAAGCGAAATTGAACTTTACGAAGCCCCGCGTGAGTTACTACTGTATTGGCCTAGCTGTCGGCCAGTGCCGTAAGTCACGATTTTCCGTTGTCGTCTATGGCCGACTATTGCGGTTAAAAGGTTAATGTGATTGTTTTTATATTTGGGATACCTCTTGGTGGAATTGATGATTGTTTCAATCATGGTGAACTTAACTTAGGAAACGGTAAATTTAATTTTAAGACTTCAATTAAAATTGAATTTACTGTTCCGGAGGGTTAAGAAATTTCATTTTAATTAAAATAGAGAAGTGAATATATAGATAAAACTGGCGGAAGGTTGGAATTTCATTTACGTATACAATAGTTGTAATAATAGTAGGAACCTACCTATAAACATTCTTAAGGTGAACAACATGTCTTTGGAATTAGTAAATAGAAATGAAAGGTTGCAATATGACTACATTATTCTTGTATTTTTCTTGTACAAATATGTCTGAAATGAGAAGGGACCTAATGAGTCTAAGGCTGCGGCTCCATTGAGGCGGAGAGGAGCGTAGATGTGCAAAATTGGCCAATGAGACCGCATCACAGTGTTTCGAATTTTAAATTTTGGTCAATTTTGCACATTTCCGCTCCTCTCCGCCTCAATGGAGCCGCAGCCTTATGATGACTGAGTACCTACCTAATAAATAAATAAGAACTTTTTAATGTATAACAGGAGAGATCTGTAATATTATCTACAACAGATATTAACTTCCATAATAAACTTCATCTTTACGATATTCCTTTGTTTTTCGTAATATTCCAAATTACGTTAAAGGACAGCAAACACAAACAAAAGACACTCGCAATTCATCTGCCATAATTCCGGTCATAATAAGTGACCGAAAGCTAAACGGTCCACAAACAATACGTCCCTCGATATTATGTTTAATATAGAGCAATCGTACGACTCTTATTGAAGATTTGGCCTCGTTTTATGACTCTATAGCGATAAACGAGGACAATTATGAATGTTGTAGTACTTAATAATAAAAATCCTTGCAGAACTAGGTAGTGACTAACCGAATTTTCGAACGTAAGGTACACCCGGCTAAGATCGGGTCTAATGTAAGATCGGATGACCGCAATAACTAATAAAATAATAGTATTTTTTCTTCACTGGCTATATTATGAATGACGCCATTTCACCCCGCCCCTCTTGCTAGTATGCGTTATAACGTTTAAAAAAAGTTAATTTTTTCGAGAATTTTTGGAGATCCGATCTTTAACAGGAAGTTATGCACCTTCTTCTCCTTATTTTAGAGTTGAAATTACACACTAGTCCGATCTTAAGCCAAGAAGATTTTTCAGTCGGGCGGCTTGAAAAAAAAAATACTGCTAGTTTGAGTGCCGATTACTCCTAAGCTATTCGCCTGAGCGGCATGAGTTTTATAAAGCTTGATTTCTTTTTTATTACGTACATTACACATCTGCAGGTAAAAGTTAGTGAAAATAAATTTATGTTTTTTTTATACTTTCAACTCACCGAAACATAGTCCGGTCTTACGGGTGTACCTTAGATATCAAAGAACCAGTCAAAGTTTTCATAGAAGGGCCATTGGGAAGAAGAACGGTCAAATTTGCGAATCACACACGATTTTAGTGTGGCCACATTGCCAAAAAATTAATTGTCAACCATTTAAAAGTATTTTTTTTTAGTACACATGGTGTACTTTTTAGGCTCTAGTGCAAGAAGTGGGTCATTTAAGTCATTTTACTCGTACGTCAAGTCCGAAACTTCGGAGGGCCATCTGTACTAAAAAACGTCGTACGAGACACGTGCAAAATTCTGTCGTAATGTACTATTGTGTAGGGTAAATTAAAAACCTAGTAACTGGCCACCCTCCAGTAACTGGCCACCTTATATAAAAATGAACTCTATGTACTTATAATTAGAATCCATTTTGGAAGAGGGAGAGTGATATACATTGACATGACACATCGTTTTAAAATAAATTCTAACTATAAGCAAATAGAGTTCATTTTTCTAATATATAAGGTGTCCAGTCACTGGAGAGTGACCAGTTACTAGTAATTTACCCTATTTGACAGTTCACTCGCTATCGTAAAGCCAGCGTCAATAAAAAAATAAAAAATAAACTTTAAATAATATGGCTGACTTTCAATAGCATAGCCATTGACACAGTCATATCGTGAAACATGTTCGGAGATTCATGCTTACGAATTACGTCAATACCGAAATAAAGGTGCATTCAGAACAAACAAGCATTCGCTATTCTTACCCCACTACTCTACGAAATTCGATCGTTACACGAAACGTGATTCGTTGATTTCGTAGAGTGGGGGATAGACTAGCGAATGCTCGTTTGGTCTGCAATTCTGCATGCACCTTTAACAGCATTAAAATGTTGATGTATACATTTGTACCTACTAAGTACGTAATGTAGTTACCTACATACGCAAACGAACGACCTCAATCTATTCAGGTGTTATTTATGAAATGAGACGAACATTAAAAAAATATTTTGAATACACAGGAAAACACATTTGAGACGCGTTTTCAAACACATTTCAGTTGAATGCTTATGTTGAATATTTATATGTATTATGTTATTTTTATGTTGAATATTGAGATAATATTTTTTACTTATACAGTGTGTTGCCATGACCCGGGCTTTTACGAAAATGGGTAATGTAATACGCATTACTAATTTACTAGCAATCGTTTTCATTAACATTTGACAAATAATTAAATTGACCGTACAATTAATTTTATTTCCTCCGAACGATCAATGTAACGCGAGTACTGCTTAGTTGTCAAACATTGTGAGTGGCTGCGATCTGTCATTGTCAAATGCAAATTAACGATTCATTTTGAAGTACATTGCTCCACAATTAACTTTTTTTAGAAAGTTAGGTAATTAGCTTTAAAATTAGCATTTTGAATCGAATATTCACGGTTTGGCTAAAAATCTGCATCGCATTCCTCGGTTTCAATAAAATCCAGTATCATGTTAGTTGGGCGTTTTCACAAACCGTTGTTGAAATCACCTTGTTATTTAATTTGGTCAAGTTTAGGCTTATTCGACTCAGAATCACGAGCTCTTTCGATTCTGTTAGGAGAAAAAATATGCCCCATAATTTTCATACAGTTCTCATTCCTTCCATTACGCCACCGCCTTTAAACATCTATGAAAAAACGGTATCATAATGGAAAAAACATTTTGGGACATTTTTTTTCTCCTATTAGAATCGAAAGAGCTCGTGATCCTGAGTAGAACAAGCCCAAACTTGTTGACCAAATTAAATAACAAGGTGATTTCAACAACGGTTTGTGAAAACGCCCAGTTAACCCTTAAACTGGCAATGTACCCCACAGTGTACATAGTCATTGACTCACTTTTTGTATTTTTTTTAAGACAGAATTTTGTGCTCTACGCAATGGCGAGGAGGCTGGAACGCAGGATTTTTTTTTAAATTTGCCAATTTAAGGGTCACACTGTATAGCACAATGTAACCTTTGTCAAGAAAATCTATTGTGCAAATTGGGTCAAAGTGTCAAAATGTTCTAATTGGTGCGGATCAGCCGGCGGTTATTGCAGGTTTGTGTCAACACCACCCTTTTCAATGTCCCGCCCGACACGCAGGTGCCAATCGATAAGCGTTGTTTGCCGATCTACACTGTCGGATTTGGGGTACCTACTACTACTGTAACTCGATTGCTATCTGCTATGCTATTCTCTTATTCACACATTCGACGCTGCGTTCGTCAACGAGCTCGACGTCGAGACAGCCTTGTCTAAAATCCTAGCTGTTCGATTTGACATTAGGATTCGAGGCTGTGAGCGAGGTTGTGGGCGAGTTCGTCGCTGTTTTTCGTTAGAGAATACGAAGTTCGTACATTAAACGTCAAACCACGCTCCAGCTCACGCCACATTCGTCGCCGAGCACTAGTGTCGTTTAAAGTACATTAGTGAATACCATTTTTTGGCTCGACAGCAAGGCGGTTTCCTTAAGGTACATTCAGATCAAACGAACATTCGCTATTCTAAACCCCCACTCTACGAAATTCGATCGTTACACAAAACGTGATAGTGGTTGATTTCGTAGAGCGGGGCATAGAACAGCGAATGCTCTTTTGGTCTGAATGCACCTTTAGTGAATAACACTGCTGGATGCTTAACCAAGTTGCCAATCGCTAACGCTTAGTAGCGTATCGTAGTTTTCCCTCTTTGTCACACTTTCGTATTAGTGCGACAAAGACAGTTGTGAGCTGTCTTTCGTTTACAATTGACGATTAAGCGTTAGCGATTGGCAACTTGTTTTAGCACCCTGAACTGCAAGCCTACACTCCTTCGTTCGCTCTTGTCAGAGCCGTCGTGGGCTTCATGAGGGAGGGTCGGAGGCTGCAGCACTTTTGGTGCATTTGTGTAATGGAATACCCACAACAGATTTAGTCTCTCGTGTGCCACAGTTTTTCAATAGTTTTCCGGTACACGGAAGGCTTAATCTGGTCGGTCCCAGAAGCCTGTACTCCACGCCGTAATTAGGATTACAAAAAACTAACCTTATTATCCAACCCTCGGACGTGTTTTAAAACATCGCCACTCGTTTCGAATTTCATGTTTTTCGCACTATGTACTATTCCAATCTCAATAAAATTTTAATATTATCGAACCGGGCTTTGGCCGAGGGTGTTCCGGACGAGGACCCTCTTAATGGGTCGAAACATGTCGAGCAATCATCGACTTAAATACGTGAGTAACCCGGTTCGATAATATTTTAATTTGTTTGAGTCTCACGTTAGTTATAATTCTCAATAAAATTGTTGCAATATATTATAGTAAGGGTCCAAGATGGGTCAGGTAGTGTCTAGCGACCACCGGCATAGAATAAACACAGTCTTAATAAACACCCGAAACCCTCGCAGCCTCGAATATCCGACCACAGTCTTCTGCCTTGGAGATTACTGTAGCAGCGAGTTTGTTTACAGAATTCGTTCGAATATTATTAGAAGATAAATATTTTGTCACAGAAATTATTTTTCGAGGAAAAGTGCATAGTGTATTGTAACTAACCATATTTAGGGAAGGGATTAAGTATATGTAATATGGTATTAAGTGGGGACCTGGGTGCTTAGACAAGTTGCCAATCGCTAGCGCTTCATCGTTAATCGCAGCTAACTGTCTTTGTCGCACTAATATGATAGAGTGACAGAGAGGGAAAACTACGATACGCTACTAAGCGCTAGCGATTGGCAACTTGGCTAAGCATCCTGGGCGTGACCGTAATTGACTAAAGCGATTTTAGGACCTAATCTGAATCGCTATGTGTAAGTTCCATAGAATGACTGTCAAGAACTGACAAGCTGAACCTAAACTTAATCATTTGAGGAATGTCTTTTTAAAAAGGCTTATTTACACTTTGTCAATACCTAGTGATACTCTTATAAAAACATAGAAAAAATAACCATTTGTTGACAGAGTGTAAGAAGACTTTGAAAAATAATTCTATCCAAAAAATTGTTTTCTATCATGTTTCCATATTACAAAATCCTACAAAACATAGTCGTTAGTAATTCTTTGACATTTTAAACTCCAATTTTAAATATATTAGGAGAAATTTGAAATCTCCTGAACACTAAAATACGCAGGTTTCGCCTTAACCTTTTAATTAAGCCCTTTTGAAAAGACACTCTTCGTTAAATAGGTTATGACCCCCTGGATGTTTGTCTAGTTTTCACAGTTAATTAAACTTTATTTGGAAATAGTTTTCGATGATATTTGACTGACATAAAAAGAAAACTCTTAGAAAATCCACCTGTAACTGAAACAAACATTTCAGCCCCGGCTAGGGCGGAGAATTCATAAATGCACCAGAACGCAGGTGTTCGTGTCCCAAACGCGAGGCAAATTACCGACGTTGGTTGTCTAAATTTTTACGTCTTTCTTTGGCTAGGAAGTGGGATTTTCTCCTGGCTAACGCGGACAGAAAAATCCATTTGCAGCGAAGGATGACCTATAAGTCCAAGTTACAACAATAGGGCGGTGAATTCGTAAACGACCCATATTACAGCTGCTTTGCAATCTGAGCCTTGATAAATTACCGCCCGTGGGTTGTAGATAGTTATAATTATAACAGTCTTGCTTTACCCAGGCAATTAGATCTAGTTACTCGATTTTCGAGTATGTTGTTCATTTCCTTCAGAAAGTTGCATGGATTTGTCAAAACGTGTAATGCACAATACAATCCAAAGCACGCATTTTCTTGATTTGATCTATGCATACTCGTATTACAGGAACAATACATTCGTTATTTCCGATTCCAGTATTTTGATCATAATATCCTATACATTATGATCAAAATACTTTTAACGTTTGCTTTTAACCATTTGAATATACTTTTAACGTTAACATATTTTGAATTGGATGAAATTTTCACACAATTCCATATTTCTATCTCGTATTTTTTTTTTTATGTGACGAATGTAGACAACTACTGAGCTCTCAGCCCACTTAATGGAATGCAGAAACTGAGGCCCATGGACATAGTGACCAAAAAATCGCCTATGTGCTACCTACTCTGAGGACTTAGTTGGATTGCCTCTATCTATGCCAGTAATTACACCGGCTGTCTTACCCCCAAACCAAAAAACAGCAGTGCAAACAATGCTATATAGCGGCAGGTTAACGGGTAAGACGGTGGTAGCTTTCCGGGCGGACCCTGCATGAGGTCCTACCACCAGCAACTAAAGATGAATTTGAAATAAGCAAATTGGCTGTTTATGTCTATGAAAAAGTACACCCGACGCGTAATAATGCGTTTTGTGTTCGACCGCGAGTGAATTACATTAGTTAAGTACAGTTAGGGTTAATAATTGTTTTAGATAAAAATATTCGGGATACGTACCTAAATATGATTTTTATATGATAAACAGATTCCTTTGAAGTACCTACGTTCAAGAATAAGGCGTATTGAAATGCTCGATTGAATCCTTACGCAAATATTGAGTTTTAATAAGAACCGAGTCGGAGACATTCCTAATGAGAAGCGCGTACTCAACCAGCATATTTTTATGTTGCCTTGATTCTTATTCTAAAGTATGTGTTATGTTATTATTTTGTGACATCGTAACGTATGCGGAGTGAAATCATATACAATCATATACATAAAATTTGTTTTCAAAACTACAATTTATGTACATAGATTAAATCTAACTAATCTACTTAGATTAGCTCTAGAGGGCGCTGCGAAGTAAACAAAGTCTTTATGTCGTTCCGGTTTTAACTTGCGATTAAAAATAATTTAACACTAAATTCAGTTCTAAAAATGTGTTATAATTTAAGAAAAAAGGAAGATTGAAAAGTATTAGTGTTATCTACGACGGATAATACTTATTTTTGATTAAATCTGTGCAAAAGTGTTGGACTATAAAGGATATGTTAAAGTGACATTATAGTATTCATGAAATGTGAACTAGTGACCTACATACACAGGAATACTCAGGATATTGCTAACTGGTTTAGAGGATCCACAAAAAGGAAAGTAAAGTAGAAATATAATAAATAACCTAAGATGGAATAAAAAGGTAAATATAAAATACCCACTTTACCCTTTCTAAATCGAGTAAAGCGCCATCTAGTAGCGAGAAGCCTGTCAACATATTGTACTGCACCACTATACAAGAAAACTGTCGTCCTAACATTCTGGACACTAGCGCCATCTCCTATTGAGTAGTTATCAACTTAACCATGAGTGAACTTAAAGCACTTATAGAAGAGTTAGGAAGAAATATAAAGGCTTTAGATACAAACCTCTCATCGAAAATTGATAATATAGACCAAAAATTGACGAATTTTCAGGGTGAGGTCGAGAACATAAAGGAGACACAAGCTAAACAGGAAAGGCGCATCGACATACTGGAAAAACAAATCAGGATGAGAAATTTGATCATCTTTGGAGTAGAAGAAACTGAAAAATCGTACATGGAACTGTCCGCCATGCTGGTAAATATTATACATGAAATAATGGGAATACCCTGCGACGATCGCGATATCGAACACGTAAGAAGAGTGGGTCAAAAAAGGGATAGAGCCAGACCAATAATATTTGGCCTGACTACTATGGGTATGAAAATAAATATTTTACGAATGAAATCAAAACTAGAAAGCACAGACATGTATATTAAACAAGACTATCCGCCAAAAATATTAGAAATTCGTAAGTCATTACAAGAAGAGCTAAAACAGGAAATAGAAAAAGGAAAAAATGCGACGATACGATACGATAAAATAGTCATATTAAAAAACAAACCTGGAACCCATGTAAACAAAAACATTTCAGATTCACGAAAAAGAAATTTAGAGCTCTCACCCCCCCCCAAGCATCTGACGAGCGCTGGACGAACAGAGGGGCATTGAAAACTTCTTCAGAGTACCATCACATCTGCCGTCTGTTTCAGGCAACCTGAAGGACAACATTATTGAATAGCAATTACTTGTGCCTCCCTCTAGCAAAAATAAAAATAATTATATAGATACAAAATTAACTCTCCCAACACGGCTTGTCACCGCGGGAGATTACGACTACAACCCTCCAACTGAAAATCACCTCTACATCTGCACGTACAATGTAAGATCGCTCAAAGATGAACACAGAATCATAGAACTTAAAAACGCTCTACGATACGTAAAGTGGGATATACTTGGACTTTCCGAAGTTAAAAGAACCGGTTATGGAATCGAAGAACTAGATTGGTGCATATTTTATCACTACGGCGAAACGAAAGGTCAAAGAGGCGTCGGGTTCTTAGTAAACAAGAGACTTAAATCAAACATCATAGAGTTTACACATATATCAGACCGTGTCGCGCTACTGAACATGAATATTAGCAATACAGAGATCTCTATTATACAAGCATACGCGCCAACAGAAAGAGCTACTGATGAAGAAATAGAACGTTTCTACTTAGATATTATTAAAGCTAGAGAAAAATCCGGGAAATTTCAAATTATAATCGGAGATTTTAACGCGAAAATTGGAATAACGCCCGATTCAATTGGTTCTATAATAGGGCCTTTCGGGTCAGGCACCTGTAACGAACGTGGCGAAAGATTGAAATTATTTGCTCTAGAACAAGAACTCTCTATTATTAACACTCTTTACAAGAAAATTATAAACCAACGTTGGACGTGGATGTCACCAGATGGGTATACGAGAAATGAAATAGATTTCATACTTTCAAACCAGAAAGCACTATTTAAAAATTTCGAAATATTGCGCAAAATCCCCTTTCCATCAGATCATCGGTTTGTAAGAGGTACATTAAATATAAAAACAACTAAAAAGAGCAGAAAAAACTTTCAACCATCCGTTTCAACTCTACAAACGGAGAAACAGCAAAACCAGTACCGTAATTTTTTAAATAAAAATATTAATCGATTGACGAATAATGTTAAGTCGACGCAACACCTATACAACGCATTAGAAAAAGCTATTATAGACAGCTTATTGAAATCAAAAGGAGCAGACGGCAAAACGACCTTCAAGTTATCTAATTCTACCATCTCTTTGATCAAAGAGAGACACGTTCTCCAGCAAAAACATAACAAAAATAAAACGGAAAAAGAACACCTGAAAGCTCTCTATAAACAAATAAAAAAACTCTTAAAAGACGAGTATAGTATTTATAAGCAAAATAAATATATGAAATGCATAGAATTAACAGGTGGAATCAAAAGATGTCAAAAAGCTCTAGAAGGTAAACAAACGTGGATACCTAAACTGAAAAAAACATATGAAAAATCAACCGAAAAAAGAGGAGAAATTATGCTAATTGCAACCAACTTTTACGAGAAGCTTTATGACGATAAATTATGATTATTTTGTATTAATTATTATGATTATTTTTTATTAATTATTATTATTACTTTATTAATAGTTCTACTTAATATTGGAGCTGAATATTATCAAGAACACATCAATGAAAATTAGAATTAAATTAAGATACAAATAAACATAACATAATACACATCCCCTAAGTATGGTAGCAAGTAGAATTATAATATTACACTTAAGTACATAATTTTTGTTTATTGCTTTGCAAAGTCTTAATTTTTTTTTTTATAATAATACAAATTAAATACTAGTTTAGTGTAAGCATGAAGATTAGCGTATATCAATAATTTAAAATCAAATATGTACTCTACCTAAATCAAATTATATGCTAAGATTTTTTTTATTTGCATGATTCAAATGTTACTACTTATTGCGATTGTTTTTGGATCTATTAAAGGCTTTTTATTTTATTTTTATTTATTTATTAATCTACTTAACCTAACCTATATCTAAGATTGGCCCTTGTGGCATTGTACCGAGGATGCTGGCGGCATTTCCTCGCTGTATCGCAATACTGATGCGTTGTGCGAGGAAGTCGCCAGCTCTTCGGTCTTTAGTTACATCAACCAGACGTTTCGCAATCTCAGCAAACAATTTGCTTGCGAAATTATATTAAATAAATTATAACATTATTAGTTTCTTAAACATTCACCTCTCTTAATACAGATTTTAATACGGATTCATGCAAGATAGAAACTACTTGAACCAAAGGGTATAACTTCAGTTTTATGGTACTTTAGCCATTGATGTCGAAAAAAGAGATGTTAGCATTTTTCTTGCCTCCAATTTTATATACCGTAGGAAAACTTTTTAAACAAACATCATTTGCTCATTGTATTTCATATGTTAAGTCATTGGGCTATTGGTCATCTGACAATAATAGTTACTTTGCTAAACATTTTGGATGGCCGGTCCAACGTGCTTCCAATTACACCAGACAACCTTCCGTTAATCACAGCGAATTTTAGTCAATGGTATTGTGAAACTCATCACTAGCGAAATCTGTACTTAATGTTTCGAAGGTACTACAACCTTATTTTCATAGTTGGTTATTTTTATTTTCGGTGTTAGTAGGCTTTTTTTGTTAAAGTTTTGCGATGTCCATGCTTTAAGGATAATTTTTATCCATTTTGTTGTTATATTTAGAAGTCCTTCTGAGCTCTCTATTCGAGCTAAGGCAACGGAATCCAGCTAGCGCTCCCGCTATCGCCTACACTAGCACCACACCCACCTGCAACGCAGTATGGTCCCCAGCACAGCGCAGCGTGTGCGGCAGATCGCAGGAGCACTCTGCGGCCGGGCGCGCGCTGAGCCCGGGACAGTGCCATTCCGCTCCCGCTATCGCCTACACTAGCACCACACCCACCTGCAACGCAGTATGGTCCCCAGCACAGCGCAGCGTGTGCGGCAGATCGCAGGAGCACTCTGCGGCCGGGCGCGCGCTGAGCCCGGGACAGTGCCATTCCGCTCCCGCTATCGCCTACACTAGCACCACACCCACCTGCAACGCAGTATGGTCCCCAGCACAGCGCAGCGTGTGCGGCAGATCGCAGGAGCACTCTGCGGCCGGGCGCGCGCTGAGCCCGGGACAGCGCCATTCTGCGCCCGCTCCCGCCAACAGTAGCGCCACACCCACCATTAACCACATTCTGAAACAAATATATACGATGCTTGTACTGGGAAAAAATGATTACAAAAATTGAGAAGCCTAGGGGTGCAACTCTCAATTGGCCTTGAACTTAAACAGCAACTCTGAGCACCGATGAGTTTTTGGCAGTTTAAGCATTATTTGATATTTATCAGTCGCTTTACATGAATCGTATACGATTTAGGTACATCATACATCATCAGTATCATCACTCGCTCGAATCTGAGCACCAAAAATTGTTTATATTTTTTATGTAATAAATTTTAATGCAGATTATTATACCTTTTTGAAAAAACAAGTCCCTCTGAGTTTCTTACTGGTTCTTCACAGGATATTCGTGAGGGGTTAGAACCGGTAGTAGATTTTTTTTCTCGATATGGTGTCAGACGATTCGAAAATGCTTATTAATAAGCTTACTTGAATAAAGAATAGTCTGACTTTTATTTGACAAAGAGTTTCGGCAACTTAAACATGATATTTACCAGTTGCTTTTCACTAAAGGAAAAAACCATGAAATAACCAGACTAATCCCAATAAGGATTGGTTACCCCTAGGTCGGTCAGATGGTTGCCGCTTTCATAATAAAAAGTAGTGTCTATTCCAAATTTTGTAATGAAATTGCCAAAAAAAACCTATGCTCTCAGAGCTGTGGCAAATACCAATTTCCAGGTAAATTCTAGAAAGTTCAATGTACTCGAAAAATTCGAACATTGGCTTCTGAGACAGAATGGTCTCGAGACAATGGCGTTAGCAAAAGTTGAAAAGGAATCAAATCCCGCCTCTGTTCTGCCACCTGCGGCTTTTGTAATTGTTTCTTTAGTTTGAAAACAAATATCCCAAAATATCATGTTATTGTCCCGTTAGAAACTGAAAGATACAAAATGCGTTTTTCCAAAGGTTCTAGAATTAGCGGAATACAATTAATCATGTTACAGATAGCAATGCACAAGTTGCAGAAGATTGTCAAAATTCTATATACTTCTATACTCGGAGATTTCCGAGAATTTCATGAGAATTTAAGAGTTCTCATTGAGAATGATCCCATGAGAACTTATAAAAAAGTGTAATGTTATGAAGAAATATTGATTGCACAATTGAGTAACCAAGGCATAAAATATACCTTAAAAGGCATAGGTCTGGATATAACGTTTTAGGCATGTTTAGATTGCTTGTAAAATTTAAATTGCCAAGAACATTCTCTATAGAAGTTTCGTAACGTATGATACTTATCCTCGGCACATTGCTAGTTACAGGTGAATGTAGCGATAATATTATAAATTGACGTCAAAAGAGCATCCCTATTTTGCTTCCAGGCAGTATTTGTGAAATCCAATAATACTCAATTTTCCATTGTGAATACGTGCAGTTCGATTAATGAACGGACCTAAGCTCTAAAGGGTTATCCACATCGTAGGTATTCCAGACACGCTAACGCATCATAAACGCAGTTACGGACCTCATACGACGATAGTACACATAAATATCTTGGTGCTCAGTACTCTCAGTAGGATTCTTTCTCAAGAGATATTTAAAATCAATATAGACTTTAAAAACTCGGAGAATAATAATTTGGCAATGTTATGTCATCTTTGACTCTAAAAGTAAAATCTCCAGCTAGCTACAAAGGCTGTCAGATACGGTGCCTCGCGAGGAAACCACATAATTTTAACTATGCATTCAAGACATCAAAATAAACAAAAAATATTATGAGACCAAATGTCAAAGTCCACAAAAAAAAATTTTTTTTTTCGATTTTTTTAGACTTTTTGAATATTTTTTAACATTTCCAATACTTTTTATCATAACAACAATTTGTTAAAACTATTTTTTTTAATGTTTTTTTTTAGGGACAGGTTTTTTCGTCAAGTCTATTCTAATTTTTGATTGTCAGGCAAAAGGTGTGGTAATATTAGAACACATTGTGGCAGCATTGTAATCAAAAAGAAGTTTTATGACGAGTTACGTCGAAAAACTTTTTCCGAAATAAGGTTAATTATCTTTGGAACCAAGCCGAATCCAGGAAATTTTATGTAACATTAAATACTCTAAATATGCTCAGGAATTCAGCATTAAAATTATGTGGGTTCCTCGCCAGGCACAGTGTATAGTATGCATTTGATAAAGTAAAAAAAAATCCTACCCGGTTACATACCTACTACGTAAATATATACGGTAAAAATGCATGACTGCATCTTTACCTAGCAATATTAACGTTACGTAATTTACGGTCTGTACAGTACAGTTAGCTTAGATCATCAGCAAATTTTTCGGAGGTTTACAGGCGACGGAACACCACAGGGATTTTGTCCGTGCCAGTCGGATATTACCACCCAGTTGCTCCCGAACCAGGTGGTACCTGTAACGGATTCCTCTGGGCTAAAAAACACTGACGACTGCGTCTCCGTTCACGTAGCATTGTGACGCATCCCTTATACGTAAGGCTCCATTTCAAAGCTAGATTCGGCCTCAGTGCGAACCTCCACCAATGAATGAGCAAATACAGACCGTAAATGAAGATTACCCGCTTGGTATTAATTCAACGGACATATGTATGGTCTATTGGGTACTGTTAGCTTTAGCACAAAGAAACGGCATTGCGAGATATTTTGTGTGGTACTTACTGAATAGTTTGAGGGGTTTGTGGGAGACAATTTCTGTTTCACGTGAGTATTTTGTTATTAGTTACTTAAAATTGGACACCCTATATTTTGCAACTGTTGCAAATGCCATCTTCACGGTGTAACTGATTTCGAGTATATTGTTGGGTTGCCCGCGATTTTGAGAAATGTACCTAAAGGCTCGTGACTATCTCGACTCATGGCAAGCACAGAGTACTCTAATTTGGAAGATCCGTAAGAGAGAGGAATAACGTTCGGTCTCTATAGGACAGTGCTGTACTGTCACTAATAAAATAAAAGCTAATAAATTAAAATATAAATAAAATTTTAATTGCGTATTCTCTCGTAAAAATCAGGCACGCTTCATTAATTTATGTTAACAGTTATTTTATGATGTTGATTAAATGATTAGTTATAATTAGATTAATTAGGCACGAGAATTTAGGAATTCATATCATCAGAATGAGGAAGAAAAATTTAAATTGTACATCCTGGTCTCCTTCATATTATGCCTCCATCAACTAGCCAGCACCATGCTCGGTTGCGGAGGGGACAGGACCCTGAGATACAGGATGACCGAGTTTAGGTGTCCGAGCCTCACCGCCATCGAATAACTCAAGTATCCAG